>WSFP011398672.1:0-26879 GCA_009831015.1 Picea engelmannii
CAGATTTGGCCAAATTTTTAGTTCCAAATTTTTGGGGATTTGTTGTTATTTTTGGCCGAGGTGGTTGAATTCGACCTCCTGAGCCTATGGAGAGTATTTTTTATATATTTTAATGAGTAAAATGTGAGGTGGTTTTTTATTCTTTCACCCATAAAGGATATTCTCTATAATATTTTTTTTCAGATCCACCAATAATACAAAGGAATTGATTCACAGGATTCTTGCGTCTAGATATTGGTGATGTTATTCTTGCTATGTTAATGTTTTCTTACTCTGTTATCACCTTGTTTTCTAATTCTAACTGCTAAAGGGAAGTTAAATAACATAATTTACCTCGTGTACTCTGTATCTGTCCTTTTATCAGTCTGCATGTTATTCTTCTAATTTTAAGTTAAAGAAATTCTCAAATTCTTCTTTACTTAAATGAGCCTTTCACTTTTTTTATATTTTCATCACATTTAATTTTAATCGATATAGTGTCTTTACTATCTCTCCTTGTGAATAATCCTTTTAAAAGTTGTTTATCTGACCTCAAGTTTTAACACAGACCCCATAGCCCAATGGGATTCTAGAGTTGTCCTTCAGCCAAACACCTCAAACAAATCCTATTCTGCATAGCTAGCCTAAGATCCATACACAAACAAAGTTATATCATATAGAGAGATCCCTCTCTGAGCCTTGGAGGGATAGATCCAAGACTCGAAGTGGTTTTTATGTTACCTCTGTGACTACCTCCATATCCTTGAGAAAATTACAGAGTGCTAACAGGTTATAGCCTAAACAATATATGGGGTTGGAGCCTCCTTCCAGTTGTAGTTGGATAACAAAGGAAGTTGGTTCTTCCAATGAATGCAATTCTTAAAGACATATAAGAAAAAAAATTATGTGGTTTTCTGTCACATTGGGTTTCCTAGTAAAAATACTAGTGTACTGTGTATGTGTATGATTTCTCATTATTCATGGTTTATTTATTATAAACTTGTTGAATGATAACGGTAAATTGATCTTAAAGATAAACAACACTTATATATTATGGTTAAAAAGGATTAAAAATATCTATTACTGATTCATCCCCCCTCACAGGGACACTCCTCCACCCAAAAGATTCAAATCTCAAAATCAGTGACAATCAGAAAAATGAAGGCGTCAAGAAGAAGAAGGATTCAAAAGAGTAACTCATTTCATAATATCTTCAAATCCTAGGTATCAAACTATCTTTTTTGGTTTATGTTATTCATGTAACAATTTTGGACATAAGTCTATAAATTGCAGAGAAAATATTATAAATAGAAACAACTATGAAAGTCATGCACAAAATAGTTATCTAAGAAGTCCTAGTGAAACACAGAGAAGAAGCTACAACATATTTGAATTCTTGAGAACTGAAGTGGAATGCTACAAGTGCAACAACTTTGGACACATGGCCAAATATTGTAGAATGACAATTCCTCCAAGGTAATCACAACAAAATAACAACAATCACAGACAAGAGCCTCAAAGGATGTGGATGAGAAATCATAATCAGTTCCATTGATTAGCTAGGTTGGTTGTCATTGATGTCAACCCTTGAAGCAAATTCTCTACCAAATTCTGGTAACCCAACATAATGGTTAAGGGATCTAATTTTGTTTGATGCTTAATGGTATGAAGGTTAGTATATTTGTATGTAAACTATTCTAGATGGATAGTACATGTCATACAATTTCCGGTGATATGTGGAATGCCACATAAATCATCACGGTTAGAGAGTCATGGCCTTGTGAAGTTGGAGAAACCTCATGAGTTATCTAGAAGGTCAAATAAGTAAAAATTATTCTAGAAGATCCTAGAATAAGTTGACTAGTCAAGTGAGTGAAACTAGGAGTTAGTCATGGGTTAAGTTGTTGCAATAAGAAAATAATTAAAAATAAATTATTTTCAACTAGAAGTGGATAATTTATTATTTGTAGAAAAGTGGGTTAGAAGTGGACAAATGGTTAGAAGTGGATTATCCTTAAAAGAAGGAAATTGGGTTAAGTTGGTAAGAAGGTAACCCCTTGAGGAAGCTACATGGAACTATAAATAAGAGAGAAAGGATCTCCTACTATAACCTATTGAGCACATTGAATATCTATTATTGTGTAAGTTTTATTGCATGTACTCATTGATACATATGAAGTTTCAAAATTTTTAGGTAGCACGAAGGGTTGACAATGAAAGTTTCAGAATTACATAAAATACTGAAAAAACCTAGTTTTTGAGGTGTACGCAGGCTGCAAAGGAGAACGACGCGTACATATGTGGGATTGCAGTATAATAGGGCACGTACATGAGGTTAAAGCCACAAAAAATTGAGAATATGAAGGTTCCAGGTCTTTAGAGTCTGAAAGAAAGCTCCCAGGAAGGTCTACAATGATCAGGTACATTAGATCTGTCTACTGGTTCAAAAGGTATGTCTTATTTCTATAAGTAGTTGCATTTGTTTGTCTACATGAGAAATGGTTATGGAGGTTTGAGGATTTTAATTAGAGAGATTATTGGTTGTATGAGACTTATTGTATGATTCATATTGTTGTGAGCATGGCCATTTTGGGGAAAAGTCTATTTTTGGAGAGAAAAGCACGAACTGGGAGAAAAACAGTTGGAGGGAAAAGCAGCACGTGCGAGGAAAGCATGCAAGGAAACCTAACTATATTAGGGTTAGGGTTTTTGTAAGATATTGTAATGGCCAATAAGCCAAGAATAGGTATAAGTAAGTACCTAGGAGGTCTAGGTAGGGATTTTGGAGGCTGAAAAGGAAGATTGTTTTGTGTAGTGGAACTAGAGTTTATAAGATCTGTCATATTTTTGTAAGTTGTTTAGATGTAGGAGAGCTAAGTAACTCACTCTCAAGGGTTAGATTGCAGGATAAGGAGCTTGGTGTGATCTAGTCAGCCTCACAAGGATCAAGAATCTTGTTGATATTGTAAGATCAAAGACTGTAAGTTCACACGACGGGATATATTGCAAAAACCTAATAAAAGATCTTGAGAGCCAAATCTTTGTGGACGTAGTACAGGAGGCAATGAACCACGGTAGATCATGTGTTATGTGAATTTTTTATTGTTTATTTCTTTGCTGCCAATGATAAATTATTAGATAGATTTCTTGATGAATGAGTTAGATCTCTTGATTTACATGCATGGATAAAGAACGACATGAGATTAAATCTAGATGTATGAGATAGTAAATGAATATCACAAAGTACAATCCCAGATCCCCACTCATTCCTAGGCTACAAGCACCCGAGCATTGCAGCCACCCATAGAACTATCTCAGGTGAGACTGCACAGTACACTGTGTGTGCTATGTTGCCTTATGTTTTACCAGGAGAGCCGATAGTTTTAGAAGAATTTGTTGGAATCTTGGTAGATCTGAACCTGGGTTAGCCTAAGAAGTAGAAAGAGGATAAGAGAAACCAACATAGATCTACATCAGTATAGTGTTGGTATAGTTGATATTATTCATTTGTACATCTTGTTGATTCAAGTATTTGAGGTATAACTATTATTCTTGGTACATGATTGAGAGTTTTGGTTGTAAAGAGTTTGTGAAGGTGTTTGTGAAGTTTCAGGATACATATCAGTAAGGGTTTGGTGTCTAGTTCATTTGAGGGTTATGATACTTGTTCATGATTATACTTGTATGGCACATGACTAGAGATATATTGTAACACACCCACGGTGGGGAGTTCAAATTTTCTCTCTTCTTAGGAGAATCAATACCCTCATTCCGGGTCTCTATTCCATTATGATCTTCCAGATCTTTCCAGCCATGATCTCCATGCACCAAAATGAGCTCATAGATGGCAGATATCCTCTCCCAAGTTCTTAGGGTTATTTCATCCCCCTATACTTTCATATGACTATGGCTATGACCAGACACCAAGACAATTGTTGTCAAGATGACCACCATACAAATCCTCTAGAGTGGAAAACCTCTGATGTTCATGATTTGATGGCGCGTGTCCTTGGGGATTTCGATGGCCCTGATTTACTTCGATACTTTGGTGTTCGGGAGCTTCAAAAATTCCTACACCTTTTTCCTTCGAAGTAATCTTTACCCAGATATAAATATCAAGTGCCACGCGTACCTCGTGATTGATGGTTATGATCTTCTTCGGGACTTTAGCGTTCAAGAGTCTTGGACGCTCACACCACCTTTTCTCCCAGATTTTTTTCTTCTGAAGTTAAGGATCATGTGCCATGTGTCCCTCTCATTCGATAGTGGGGATCCACTTTGGGCATCCCTCTACCCCGCATTGATTTCTCCCCACTTCTGAAGTACACGATCTATTGACGCATGTCTCCTGTAGATCAAAGGCTATGAATTACTTTGGCTCTTCGGGCTTCGAGAGTTTCAACCTCTCCCCACCTGCTTTCTCCCGAAGTGATTTCACTCGAAGTCAATGATATGGTGACACATGTCTCTCTTAAATCGATGATCATGATTTACTTCGGGAGTTCTCAACTTGTGTGACCCCACTTTTCTTCCAAATTGGCTATCTCCTGAAATGGAAGATCTACTGACACTTGTCCTCAACTGATGGATGAATCAGAGGAAATTCGGCTCTCCAACCTTCAGGAGTTCTTGTTCAACATTGTTGGCCCTTGGTTATGGAAGCAAGTGAATATTAAGGGAGACAAGGAAAAATTTGAACTGCGTGGAAGACACGGTGACTGATACTAGGTCGAAGTGAGCAAAAGATCAGAAAAGACAGAGCAAAGTAAGAGAAAGAAAATCGTTGGACTAGGAGATCGAGGATGACAGATCAGAAAGGAAGAGGGATCATGGAAAACTCAGCAAGAGAAATAATATGTCAACAAATGCTTTGGAGCACCGCGCGTGAAGGAAGGAAAGACAGGCTAGCGAAGCCCTGAAAATGTGGGTCAAGTTGATCTAGGGATTTAGCATTTAGGGTTTTGGACACCTAGGTTTCATCCTAAGGTTTTCGGTGAGCTATTTTAATGTATAAATAAATGTAAAGAGTACCTGGGATGGGCGAGAGTAAGAGAGATAGAATAGCTTATGCGATGAGAAGAGATTTCTATTGAGAGAGAAATATTGTATTGTGAGAGTAGTCTGTATTGTAATATCTTCATTTGGGGTGTAAAGATCAACCCTCCAGTTGGGTGCGCAGGGAGGGGAGAGAAAGATAGAGAAGAAGAGAATATATTCTAGATAAGAGCGTAGATAAGAAATGTATGCTTCCATCTTAATATATCATAAAGCACAGTTCTGTGGACATATCCCTAGGGAGAGGGTGAACCATGTATATCTTGTGTTATGTTTGATTGATACTGTGTTTTCTGTCATTTGATATGTTTCTATTGTGATATTGTGTTAGATATGAAATATAACTTGTGTAGTAGGTTTAAGGAAGATAAATAATAACTAGAGGATTGTGTGTTGTTGTTGTGAATCCACTATGCATTTCCTCTGGTTGTAGACACACGTGTCCTGCAACCCCCTATAGCTACTTTGGGTGAGACTGCATCTACTTTGCAGGTGTTGCCGAAAGGGCCAGTAGTTAGGGCTTGTTGGTGCGTTGTTAGATATGAAACTTGGTTCTACCCCTGTGCCAAAAAATGGTTCCATTGTCGGGACAAAAATATTCTTGAGGGAATCTCAAGGTGGTTTCCATCGAAGACAGAGATTCATAAGAGGATAGAAGATCAATAAAAGGACTTCGCTGAAGCCCAGAACAAAAACCCCAATCTTGGTAAAGAGGATTTGTTGGGAAGATATATCTTTAATGATATGCACGAGATATTTTTTGGAGGAATCCATCGGGAGCTATATGAGTGGCTAGCTAGGTTAGTAGATACCCAGTTTGAAGTCAGACTCAGACCACCTGTGGTTTGGATGTCAGCGTTGATCAATAAGGTAAAGATAGTTGATAATTCCATGTCAAGAGCAATAGATCATTGGTTTGATAGTACCATCAGAGGGGATATCACTGATTTTGTTGTTGACAGAGTGGAATCGTATAGCCAAGTAGAGAGATATTTCTTTAAGAGACCTAGAGGAAAATTTTTACATTTTCTAAAGTTGAAGATCAAGATGCTATTGCATGAGAGAAACATATTGAAGATACAATAATCAGTGAGATCGAAAGAGATAATGTTCAAAAATTCATACAATGACAGCGACACAGAGGCTAGACATACGCGTAGTGGGAGAGTGTTCAAAGAAGTTCATCTCACGAACCTGTTTAAGAATAACTATGGAGACGAAGGGTTCTACAGTGGAGAAGAGGTATATTTGATAAACAAATAGCATTCGGAATCCACTAGGACAGAGGAACCTTGCCGAGAAGAGCCAGAAACTTCAAGAACTATGTCGACTATTGAAGTAAGTACTATTATTCCTCATGTTGCTTCAACAATGTTAAGTAGCCAAAGTAACCTAAGTCATTAGAACGCTCAAAGAACTATCACTAGAAGTCCACCACATACTCAGTCAGGAAACCTAGGAAGATCTATGGAAGATGAGATGAGGTTACCCACCTTTAGAGGATATGGATCTGAAGATCTTGATCAACACTGGTTTCTATGTGAAGTTGTGTGGAGTATTAAGAATATCACCGACGAAGCTTTCAAATGAGCTCAGTTCAGCACTACCCTGAGAGATCGCGCACTGAGATGGTACATGAAATTCATCCAAGGAGTTACACCTAAACTGTTGAATGCCATTAAGACTGCACTAATTTTCAAATTCAAGAAACCTAATTCAGAGTCACAGTGCATTACAGAACTAAAAGAAATAAAGTAGAGAATAGACGAACCTGTGTGGGAGTTTGATCAAAGATTTAAGACCTTGACAGGCCATTTGAGTTTTTAGATCCCAGATGAGCAGAACAAAGAATGGTTCATTGTTGACCTCTTGACACACATCAAATTTCCTCTAATACAACAAAAGATTACTTTGCAGGCTAAGGCACTGGAGATCTCCATGAAATTAGAATCAGCCCCGATGGGAGAATCCAACTCAGGTATGAGTCAAATCTTGAGACAACTAACTAGATTATCACTATAGGTTGAAGATATGAAGAAAGACAAGGGAAAAGATAAAAGAGAAGAAATATGGTGTATCAAATGCAAATCATAAGGCCATGACAAGTAGAATTGTCCCTTATTTCATGAATACTTGGCCTTAGGATCTCTGATCCCTTTGAAGAAAGTTACCCCACCCCAGTGTGAGGTATGTAGAAATCAACATCACCATGGTGAATGTTACTATCTACAAAAATATGTCCAGACACCCAAAGATCAGTATTGCACGTTCTGTAAGTCGGTAGGACACGATGACAGAGACTGTAGGGCTTACGATCTCATACATGAAAGGATGAGGGATATATACAAAATTCAAGGTGAAGTATAGAAATAAGGAAGCATTGCGCAGTATAATTCCCCTAAGAGAGGAAACTTCAACCCTCGTGGTGTATTTCGAGGAAGAGGAAGAGGAGGAGGTATGGTTTGAGGTTGAGGACAGATCATTTGTCCCTTGGAAAGAGACTTTCATAACCCTTGTACCACTTGGAGATACTGCAACTCATTTGAGCATGTTATCGAGGAATGTCCAGCATTGCTTGCTAAGCTTCAAGAGAAACGAGGAGGAAACTAGAAATACAGCTAATCAAAGAAGAACCTCGTGGAGTGTATCCCAGAGTTGTTTTTATCACTAGAGGAGGTGCTTTTACAAGAGAATACTGAGTGTTCCAAGTAAATACTACAAAAGAATCAGGAGTTAGGAAACCTGCACAGAAGACACAAGAGTTTGATCCAAGGAAAGAGAAGTAGATATTTGAGGAAGCAAGAAAGGAATTCGAAAAAGATCATAATTCTTCATCAAAGGTTCAACCAGAAGTAAGAGAATTTGGAATTCCTCTGGTATTTGATCAGTCTATTTCGCTCGGATCTGGAAAATAGGTGAGTAAACTTGTCATTTTCTTCTCTACGTTTATTGAGTTGATTAAAGATGAAAAATCCATACAAGAACTACAAAATTTGGTCAGATAATATAAGATAAGAAGGGTAGATCATTTGCTAAATAAATTAGTACATCAAATATACAAGAAGAGAAGAACAAATAAATAATTACACCTTAATGCTCAGATTGGAGAGTACGATATAGACTATGTGGTCCTTGACTTAGGTTCAGAGGTCAATGTCATGACAAAGCAGACCTGGGCACTGATGGGAAAACCTAAGTTGATCTATTCCCCTATTAGGCTTAGGATGGATAATCAACAAGCTGTAAGCCCCTTGGAGGACTGGAGCGTGTCCCTATGGACATCGATGGAGTAAGGATGTTTGCAGACTTTGAGGTGATTGAGATAGTTGATGATAGTTGTCCTTACCCTGCATTGTTAGGAATTGATTGGGCTTTCAATAATTCCATTGTGGTTGATTTAAAGAAAATAAGAATGAAGTTTGAAGGAGATGGCCTTAGGGTCATTACACCTTTGGATCCCAATGAAGGTCACAAATACATAAAACCCATCAGAGAATAATACCACACATATGAACTAGAAAAAATATACAAATTAGCAGCCAGATAACAGGACTACATTAATCCTACAGTAGATGGGAATTTGAGTTGGCAAAGTGAAAAGGAATGCTCATCAGATTCAGAAGAAGTACTGGAGAATTGGCAGAAAAAAATGTACAAAGTATCTACAAGGAAATGTGATAGATTAACCAGAGAAGTTCGTTGGATCGGCACAACAGTAAGTAACTTGCCCACCTTTGATGGTCTAAATCACTTAGAAGCATTCTTAGTGAACTTTGAAGAAATTTTACCAACACAACAAAGATTATTGGCAATGGATGAGGCCCTGAAATCAACTCCATCAAGATGGTGGGGGACACACAAAATCAATATTACAGACTGGGTACAATGTCGCACTTTGATGACAACGCGATTTTCAGAGCAAGTAGAAGTCTGCGAAGTTAGGTACACAGGTCAAAGTTGTCCGAAGGACCATGTGCAAAGTTGCGAGGAATCCTGGAGAATAATTCCTAAAGAACAATGGGTACACAAATTCATTAACACATTGGAAACAACTCCCATCAAGTAGTATCTTCAAGCAGAACTGTGCCTCATCACTACAGATTGGGAAGGTATGACCCAGAACTTTGTAACTACTTTCTTGTTTGAAATCCAATATCCTATAGTAGATCAAGCATTATAGGTTGTAAGACAAAAAGTGTTTGAGGAGGCACCTAGCCTCCCTTTGGAGCAAGTAGAGGATGAATGGAGTGAGCCTCTTTAGAAGTTGCAAGGCTATTAAAATATCAATGTATTTGAAGATGATGATCCTAGGAATGTGAACATTGCAGAAAAAGAAGGCCAAAGATATGTAGAAGCACCAGGAGTCGAACTACCTTTCGTTGGACAACCAATTAAAATATAAAAAAATCAACATTGGAACAGAACAGACACCAAAAATTGCAAATGTTGGATATTATTGGAATGTTTCCACCATTGAAAAGATCACAGAGTTACTACATGAGTATCAAGACTTGTTTCCAACCAAGTTCACTAATACAAAGGGAATTAAAGGGCCCATGGGAGAGATGAGGATCCCTTTGAAACTAGATGCAAGGCTAGTCAAACAGAGACCCTACAGATTCAACCCTAAATATAAGGAGAAAGTGAATATTGAGCTTGACAGAATGTTGGAAGAAGGAATCATAGAACATGTTGAAGAGTCAGAGTGGATTAGCCCTATGGTGGTACAAGAGAAGAAGACAAGAGAAATTAGGATCTATGTAGATCTTAGGAAGCTAAATGATTTCTATTTGCATGACCCATTCCCTATTCCATTCACTGACGAAGTGTTAGAAAATGTAGGAGGACATGAGGTATATTCTTTTACAGATGGATTTTTAGGATACCATCAGATCCAGATTGCCAAGGAAGATTGTCATAAGACCACATTTGCAACATAATGGGGATCCTACCAGTATACAATGATGTCATTTGGATTGAAGAATGCACCAGTCATATTTTCCAGGGTGGTGGTCGAGGGGTTTAAGGAGTTTTTACATAAATTCCTGGAAGCATATTTTGATGATTGGACTGTTTTCAACATTTTGCAAAATTGTATTGAATGTTTAAGACGAATGTTGGATAAGTGCAGGTAGTGTCAAATTTCCTTGAACCTAAATAAGTGCATCTTCTTTTCACCCTTCGTAGTGTTGCTAGGCCATATTGTGTGTAAGAAGGGATTGTTGGTAGATCCATCCAAGATTACCACTATAGTCGATCTATGCCCTCCTACTTCAGTCAAACAACTGCGCACTATGCTAGGACATACTGGATACTACAGGAATTTCATTAAGGGATATGCACAGATCATAGCACACATGGAGAATATTTTAAAGAAAGACCATCAGTTTCATTGGAAAAAATAATGCCAGCAGAGATTCGACACACTAAAACAAAAAATGGTTACTACGCCCATTCTAGTTTTCCCATATTGGAGTAAGAAATTTCACCTACATGTTGATGCATCTTATATCGCATTAGGAGCATTGTTAGCACAACCAGGAGCTGGATACATTGACCACCCATTAGCCTTTTCTAGCAGGAAGCTATCAATAGATGAGATTAGTTACACCACCACTGAGTGAGAAGGATTATCCATGGTGTATGCACTGCAGAAGTTCCACCACTACTTGTTGGGAGGAAATTTCAAGATGTTCATTGATCATTTTGCACTTAAATACCTAGTCAACAAGCCAATGTTGGGGGGAAGAATATGAAGATGGATTTTGCTATTTCAGGAATATGATTTCGAGATCATGGTTAATCCAGGAAGAATGAACAAAGTTCCTGACCACTTATCGAGGTTGGAACATGGAGAAGAGGCTACTAGTTTGAAGGATACACTGCCAGATGCATAGTTGTTGGCCATCAGGAAGGTTGATGATCACTTCGTGGAGATAGTGCAGTTCCTTTCAACAAGAATGGAACCTAGTGACTATACAATTATTCAGAAGAAACAATCGATAGTGCGCACTGCATATTTTTCACTTATAGCTAGACAACTATACAAGATAGGACCTGGTGAGATATTTAGGAGGTGTGTTATGGAAGCAGAGAGACCATTGATCCTTACGCAGAAGATTCTTAGGGCTGGCCTTTGGTGGCCTACTCTACACAAAGATGTTAAGGAATAATATAAGGCCTGAGATGTATGCCAAAGAGTTGGGAAACTGTCCAGAAGAGATGAGATGTCTTTAGCACCTCAGTTGACCTTACAGGCATTTGAGAAATGAGCCATTGACTACATGGGACCTATCAACCCACCAGGAAAGCATATAGGAGCTAGATACATAATCAATGGGATAGAGTATTTGACCAGATGGGAAGAAGAAAGAGCAGTTAAGGACTGTAGTGAAACTATAGCTATGCGCTTCATATTTGATGATATCATAACCAGGTTTAGATGCCCAAAAATCCTTATGAGCGATCAAGGCACACATTTTATTAACAAGACTATTGAAGCCTTGACTCAGGAATTTTAAGTTCGCCATCATAAGAGCATGCCCTATCATCCACAAGCAAATGGGACAATTGAAGAATTCAATAAGATCTTGGAGACAACGCTGACAAAGATATGTAGCGTGAATAGGGATGACTGGGATTTGAGAGTACCAGCAGTATTATGGGCCTATAGAACCACTTGCAAGAAATTGACGATGCCGACCCCTTTTAAATTGGTATATGGTCTAGAAGGAGTTGTACCCATCGAATATTTGGTTCCTAGTTTGATAATTGTAGCCTTTACAGATATGGATGACATTGGCACTTTGAAATAGAGGTTTGTGCAGTTGGTCAAACTGGAAGAAGATAGATTTATTGTAGGATTTCACCATCATGTTCAGAAAGAAAGAGAAAAGTCCTACCATGACAGACACATCAAGAAGAAAAATTTCAAGCAAGGAGATATGGTATTGGTATATGACAGTAAGTTCATGAGGCATCCAGGGAAGTTCAGGACGCATTGGCTTCGACCATATGAGGTTGTGTATGTTACTGAAGGAGGAGTTGCGTAGTTGAAGACTTTGACTAGAGAATGGAAGGAAGGTTTGGTGAATGGAAGCCAGTTGAAATTGTTTTATGACAATCAGCTTCCTTGAAACTCTCATTAAAAGCATAAGGAAAAGGGTCTACGTACCAGGTGCAGTTGAAATTGGGTACCATACACAGAAAATACAGTCTGTACATAGAAGGGAGGGACAAAGAAGAAAGCATAGGCTGCCTTATGTAGTCTGAAGTTGAAATGAAACAGAAAGTTCAGACCTGAAGTGCCTCGGGATGAGTCATAGGTGAGTGTTGGGGTCCTGTTGGCCCTTGGTTATGGAAGAAAGAAAATATTAAGGGAGAAAAGGAAAAATGCGAACTACGCGGAAGACATAGTGATCGATACTGGGTCGAAGTGAGCAAAAGAGTAGAAAAGACATAGCGAAGTAAGAGAAAGAAAGTCGTTGGACTAGGAGATCGAGGATGACATATCAGAAAGGAAGAGGGATCATGGAAAACTCAACAAGATAAATAATATGTCAACATATTCTTTGGAGCACCGCGCATGAAGGAAGGAAATGCAGGATGGAGAAGCCCTGAAAATGCAGTCAAGTTGACCTAGGGATTTAGAATTTAGGGTTTCTGACACCTAGGTTTCAGCCTAAGGTTTTCGGTGAGCTATTATAATGTATAAATAAATGTCAAGAGGACCTGGGATGGGTGAGAGTAAGATATATAGAATAGCTTATGTGATGAGAAGATATTTCTATTGAGAGAGAACTATTGTATGTGAGAGTAGTCTGTATTGTAAGATCTTCAGCTGGGTGTGAAGATCAACCCTACAGCTAGGTGCACAGTGAGGGGAGAGAAAGAGAGAGAAGAAGAGAAGATATGCTAGCTAAGAATGAAGATAAGAACTTTATGATTCCATCTTAATATATCATAAAGCACAGTTCTGTGAACGTAGCCCTAGGGAGAGGGTGAACCACTTATATCTTGTATTATGTGTGATTGATGTTGTGTTCTCTGTCATTTGATATGTTTCTATTGTGATATCATGTTAGATCTGAAATATAACTTGCGTAGTAGGTTTAAGGAAGATAAATAAAAACTAGAGGATTGTTTGTTGTTGCTCTGAAACCACTCTGCATTTCCTTTGGGTGTAGACACATGTGTCCTGCAACCCCCTATAGCTATTTTAGGTGAGACTGCATCTGCTTCACAGGTGTTGTTAAAAGAGCCAGTAGTTAGGGATTGTTTGTGCACTATTAGAGATGAACCATGGGTCTGCCCCTTTGCCAACAAACACATCCCATTTTCTCTTGGAGTGATTTCACCCGAAGTGTAGGATCCGACGACACATGTCCCTTTGTCTTGGATAGCTCAGATATACTTTGGCTCATAAATTTTGTTCAAGTTTCTTTGGATCCTAGTGTGTGCCACTCTGAGAGGGACACCTGGCAACCCTATCACTTGATGCATGGGCTCCCACGGGATCTCAACTTTAATACTCACGTCCTCCAATCTAACGGTCGTGAGGGATCCTGAAGGATCCTTAGATCCATGGTCCACATCAACTTTGGGACTTCATGGGTTTTGGTGCTACCAAACCTCTGTCCTCCTAAAGTGGTCAATGTCGGATTGACTATATCGTAGATCTGACCATCATGATAGATCCCGGGCATCCTCAGATCTATGGCCCAAATTAACTTTGGGAATTCGGGGGTTTCACTTCCTATGCAACGAATATGCTCGATTCGACAAACCCACGAAGTCCAAAGGGTTCTAAGGGTTAACGCCCAAATTATTTCTCCAGAGATGATGATCATGAAGAACTTCAGCTTCTCCCAAAATAATCTCATCCATTCGTCTTCCAAACGAAAGTATCTCTCTTTTTGGGACTTAAATATCTCTATCCTACCTGAGCTTTGCGAGCTTCTTAAGTACCTAGGTAATATGCACTAATTCTCCTGAACTTAATGCTTATAGAAATCCTTCGCGCACCTCTTAAACTCATCTATCAACTCTATAACTAAAGGGGTTCTCGCTCCCTGCACGCCTCGCATAGGTTTTGTGAACACATGCACTACCTCTCCTGATATTTGACCAATCCCTTCCTTCAAAATGACTGGGAGTGTATGCATGCACATGTGAGGTTATGCCCAAAGTCATCAAATTCACAGTCCATTTATTTTAACTTGAACCACCACAGGGCCCAGGCATTTATGTGTACAACCCAAATAATTACTTATTTTCTTAAATACACAATTAGGAAGAATTGAAGGAATTCATTATAACCATTAAGAAAACATGTCCATCCCTGCAACGTTCATAGCATGTCCAACTTTAATTTATAGTTACTACCTAAATACACAGGTTGTGAGATTATTTATCTATTACAGGTGGTAGCCAACTAACTAACTATGGGTGTTCGTCCTTCCACCCAACCAAAGGCTCAGAGACATTGATTCTTAGCACTATGGATACCCTCGTGCCAAGCCATGATATCACCAGGGAATTTATGCCAATTATCATCGATCCTTTCTCTTTCTCATCTTCTACGAGGCTCATCAGATTCTTCATCAACATCAAGCTCGTGGCCTTCTACTCAGGTCTCATTTTCTGCACACTCTCAAAGATATCTCTCTGTCATGGACTCGACGAGGTTTATCAGATGATTTCTCTGCATCAAGCTCAAGGAATTTGAATTTTTCTCTTCTAGTGACCATTCCTCACGTTCTCCATTCTTCTTTTTTTTCTCTGGCATGCCTTGCATGCACATACCTCCTATCATGTTCCTTCTGTCAGAAGGAAACTCGGGTCCATCTAGGTCTGTCGAAATATATGGTACTTTGGTCTGCTCTTATGTAGCTATACCATGCTTCCATTCATGGGTTGGTTGAAATAGGGGTGATACAATCCCATCCCCGTTAAAAGTAACACCATTCTCAGTTTTATTTCTCAGTAACACTTGTCATGCCTTTCTCATTCAGCCACTTTAGAAGTCCTGACATTCTTTCTCGGTCAGGTCCTTTTTCATATCCTTAATCCTCTTCACCTTCTTTCAATAATTATTCGACAACAAGCACATTAATCATAGTCTCATGTGAAAACATTTTACTCTTGCATAAAAATTTATAGGAAAATTTCATAATCTAGCACAATAATTATCTACATAGTTTGTGGATTTGTATCCACATGGTTGTCTTGTTATCCAGGCTCATTATTTTTCTTTGACATACCCATTGTGTGCATGATCCCAATCAATAGGTTACAAGAACTATCAGAGTCTCCTCTTCTCTATGGCCACTCACCCTCCAAGCCCAGGCTCAGACATCCCCTTATCTGCTATACAGTTCCTTAGGTGATACATCTTTCCTTTCCATGGTTTTCTCACACAAGAATAACTATCCATCATGTGCATGATCCTAGTGAATAGTTTACAAGAACTATCAGGGTCTACTCTTCCTTGCGGTCACTCAAACTCCAGGCCCAGTCTCAGGCATCCCCTTCTCTGTTATACAGTTCCTCTGGTGATCCATCTTTCCCTTCCAAGGTTTTCTCTCATAGGAATAATTCCAGAGACTTTATCAAGCCTTACAGTAGAGTCGTCCCTCATACTTGCTCTGTCGAGGCATCCCTCTAGCTTGTGTTACCTCAACAAAACATATTTTAAGCAATCATGACTTACCACGGGGTTCTAATGGCTCGGTAGTAGCCATTTTCATGATTTTATAGCTTGACAGCCTTCATCTGTCCTTTCTGAATAGATATTTTCTTCTCACATGTATCATAGGCATATAAAAACTCATGAGACATCATCATAAATTTTAAATTCAAAATTTTTCTTGTAAATCTGTCACCCACAAATTTCCAAATTCCACAATTTGTTTTCATATTTGTTCCGCACAGGAACCAGATTCATAATTATGGGACTTTCCTTACCATAGAGTTTTGGCTCAGTAGGCAATTGGTCTTCCTTATGGGCTTACAATGCTACCATATCCAATACCCCTTTTCTTCTTGCACTTTCAACTTCAATCAACCAAACAAATTGTTAGTTTCCCATGCACATATATTTTCAGTGCACCTTTATAACGTCATCACAAAAAATTCTTAAATTGTGCATGCTAACAGTGAAATCACTTTTATCTATTTGATGATACAAGAAAAAGGAAATTTCATTTGTTACACATGCATCAGTTTAGTATATCAACGTTTCAAAATGAAATTCAGATACCAATTGACTTTAATGAATGTGTCAACATTCGTGGCCACATTCATACCCAATGCACCCTTGTATCGATTTTAGGTTAGGCAATCTTGCCAAGGTGTGTTTGACTTCACCGAACTTATTACCATATGGAATCTTTGTCCATGCTTATTATTTTAGCAGAACCATATTTTCGGCTCTGAATCGATCACAACCCTAATATCGTCATTCATGAAACTCTAGGTTTCACATTAATGCCTTTAAGCATTCCTTTGACATCCATATAATGTACTCAAAAATTTTGGAAGGTCCTCCTTCCTCAATGGAGGGTTCATTGTCTTCCCTTCATGCAAACATGCACTTCCTCGAATTAATTCCATGCAATATGATAGCTATGAGCACCTTTATTCCCATAGAACCAATCCTCATGACCACATTCTAAGGTAGAGTGTTAAACTCTATATTCCTTGACTGGTCTGAAGGAACTCCATTTTTTCTCCATGTGACCGAGATTTGTGACCTTATCTTTATTATTTTCAGGTGCTATCCCTTCGGCTCCCATGTCCAGGCACTATGATCATGGCTAAACCCCTTGTCTAAAAATCAACGATGTATATCCTTTTGTTTTTCCCAGATCCAACGGCTGAAAGGGATTGCGAAACCTCAACTAGCTTGTGATTTAATTCTCCTTTCTACCTCCACAATGAATACGGGTCGTCCGATCTACGATCGGATCCCAAACTCAAAACAACACTATATTGAATTTAAATTATGGGTATAGGTCTCGAAGTTAACCCATGTGCATATGCAATATCCGCAATGATCGCAGGATGTCAATCATAACTCTCGATTGATTTTAACCACACAATTTCCAGATAATAATAATGCCAACACAAAAATGTTTGGCCAAGAATTTAGATTGAGAACTTGATTTTCCAAATATAACCACTGAAGCCAATCACAGTACGATTTTAAGTGGCATTAATGCATGGTTTCCCTCTAGGTCCACCCACTAATCATTCACAGATCAATGGTTCACAGTAATTCTGGAATCCCCAACGTGCTCACTCTTTATTGGAGAGTTCAATCTTAGAAATATGAAAATTTCTCGCTCAAATATTTTAATCATGGTTGTTGATCATCCACCCTGACAATATCAACAGTGTAGCTTGGTTTTCGGTCATGAACTAGCATGCCCGTTAATTCCGCCTTCGTGCCCTGCAATGAATATGGGTCACCCGATCTACGATCAAACCCCAAACTCAAAACAAAACTATATTGAAATTAAATTACGGGCACATGCTCTATTGTTAACCCATGTGCCCATTCAATCTTCGCAATGAATATGGGTTGTCGATCTTATCGAACAACTGGTGTTTGACCCATTAACTCTAGTGGATATTGAATTCAATTTGATGAATGAGATCGATTTCCTTCCCATGAACGAATCCCATTCATCTCATTTGTCAGTCTTTTGATTAACCTGATTTGATCAAGGTTTTCTTCCTAAATCATACTCTACTTGGGTATCCGAGGCATACATCTCCCTTTTATTAACATGGATTCAACCAAATGTATTCAATCAAATGTACTCAGTTATTCCTTCATTAGTTTTCTATTCACTACATGATTCTTTCAAAAATGTAATCCATGATTCTTATATGTGTGTGTGTGTGTGTGTGTGTGTGTGTGTGTGTGTGTGTGTGTGTGTGTGTGTGTGTGTGGGTGTGTCTGTGTATAAGCTTGTATCTCACTGCTTAGTTCTCAGTAGTTATTAAGGGTGTGACTCTGACCTCCTGACAGAGTTTTCACACAGTTATTCCACAGGAAACTCCCTCAGCATGCAACTTCCTTATTGCACGTCCATCACTATTTGTGATGGCCTTGGGCTTGAGTTAGCTTTAGTTGTTTACCAAATATTCCCTAAGGAATATAAACATGCATCTTTGTAATGCACCCAAATTATGTATCCATACCTATTTTTTTTTTTTAACTTACATCCATGATGTACTTAACCATATGCATAATCAGTTGCCTCTTATCCTGACAACAAACCACCCTTTCTCATTTACTCTTTCATTTATTTATACTCATATTTCCTTATGGAATGGATCACATTCCCCTTAATCTATCACTCAAAACAGAACTTTCATGACTATTCAAAATTGGATTCAACCATGCATCCATGGTATTCACTTAATCTCGGCAAGTGTAATTCTTGCCTTACATATAACTCATCAAGGAACCCATACCATGCCTTTAGTATACATATATCCTTACACCATACATGTGCATCGCTTTCATGTTTAATATCATTCATACCTAACTGGTATTACTATAAGGCTTCATATCAAGAAGCTTCACAATGCATTAAATCCATGCATTCAAGAATAAAAACACACAAACCTAACCAAGAATTCATCATGCAAGCTCATTGCTTACACCTTTTCCATGTCATGCATGCACATGGGCACCTCACACTTCCATATCCTCCTCCAAGGATATTGTTTCCATTCTTATGAAAATCCTCATAGGGATACTCAACACTGAGTTTCCCTCTCAGTTGACAACTTGTAGTCATTCACACTACATCCTCATGGAAGTTTAATCATACATAGTCATAACTAGGTTCCCTTTTCATACGATAATAGCTAGAAGGAAACAACTCTTGTCTCTACCTCCCTGGAACATTACCCAACTTATAAATACACTCTGGGGAATTATAATCATGCCCAAGGTAATAGAAATTAGAATCATCCAAACTATCTTCCAACTATATCTATATAGATACCATCCACCACTGGATGTCAATCTGACCCATTGGGATTATAGAAGTGCCCCAACACTTCCTTTACTAAATACAGGACCAACATTTATTCAACCATTTTATCTTAATTTTAACAATTTAATGTCTATTACCAATGACCATTTGGACTATTCCCTTAAAGCCTAAATTAAATTTCAAATTATGTTACTTACTAAGTATCCTAGTTCAGAAATCTAGAGTACCTTTAGGTCAAGATCGTTCTTGACCATTACACCTAGAATTCCCCCTTCTGTTTAGCACAGCCAGGGATGGAGGTTACTCTCCTCCTCCCATGAGAACCCTGGAAGATTAGTTTCCTATCCACCAAGCAAGGGAGGTTGTGGTGATTTCTCACTCAATCACTCTATATTTCTACAACTCTGTTTATCAGCTTGATTAGAAAATACATGTCCAACAATTCATGTAGCCATAAAAAAAAAATTGTTTCTTTGTCCACTTTGAAACCTGAGAGTTGTGCATGCTCTCCCTTTTTAGGGAATGGTCACCAGATTCATTCCTCTGATTGTGAGGATTTATACACCTATACTAGGTTTAACCTTTCATTAAAGCAATAATCATTACTGTTATAGATCCTCTCCATCCATTCACATTGCTATTTAAGTTTAAATATGAGTGTTCTTCAACATAATCCCATTCTTGTAGGATCAGCTATCATTTCTCAAGGAATTCTACGCTTCCTTTGTCACAGACTAGCATGATTCAATATCATTGGGTAAAATCCCAACTGTATTTTAAATCTTCATCCTTCTACTCAAGGAACTTATGCAGATGATTTATGTCTGGCAGTAACATTCTCCACAGGCCCATATTTATTCTTGGTAACTAAATCTTGTGACTGTACAACAACACGTACAATTGCACAGTGAAGCCAACTTCTTTATTTGGGGACATTAGCAACATACAATACCAATTTCCAAAACATCTATCAACAATAAAGAATCTCATTCCTCTCTTCAGTAGAGGTTTTCTATGCCTCTTAGGAATGTGGTAAGATAGGGTGTTACCCCTTAAATTCCTCCAGAAATATTTTCATACGAATCGTGCATGAGCCCAAGCAGGCCAAGTGTTGTAACCATACTCTGGTACCAAATTGTAACACACCTATGGTGGGGACTTCAAATTTTCACTCTTATTAGGAGAATCAATACCCTCATTCTAGGTCTCTATTCCACTATGCTCTTCCATAGATTTTCGGCCACTATCTCCATGCTCCGAAACGAGCTCAGAGCTAGAACATATCCTCTCCCAAGTTCTTCGGGTTCTTTCATCCCCCTATACTTTCATATGACCACGGTTATGACCAAATGCCAAGACAACATGCATCAAGATGACCACCGCATGAATCCTACAGAATGGCAAACCTCTGACGTTCATGATCCAACGTTGTGTGTCCTCAGGGATTTCAATGGCTCTGATTTAATTCAGGACTTCATCTTTTGGGAGTTTCAAACATTCCTACACCTTTTTCCTCTGAAGTACTATGTACACGAAGTTACATATTGAGTGCCACGCAGCCCTCATGATCGACGGTTATGATCTTCTTCAGGACTTTGGCATTCAGGAGTCACAGATGCTCACTCCACCTTTTCTCCCGGAGTGTTTTCTTCTTAAGTTAAGGATCGTGTGCCACACGTCCCTCTCATTCAAAGGTGGGGATCCACTTCGGGTGTCCCTCTAACCCACGTTGCTTTCTCCCCACTTCTGAAGTACGGGATCTGGTAATGTGTGTCTCCTGCAAATCGATCACTATGAATTACCTCGACACTTCAGGCTTTGAGAGTTTCAACCTCTCCCCACTCGCTTTCTCCCATAGTGATTTCACCTAAATTTGACGATATGTCGACACGTGTATCTCTTAAATTGACAGTCACAATTTACTTCAGGATTTCTCAACTCACGTGACCCCACTTTCCTTCGAAGGGGTTATCTCCTAAAATGGAAGATATGTTGACACCTGTCCTCAGCTGATGAATGGCTCAGATGAACTCCAGCTCTTCGAACTTTGGGATTTCTTGTTCAACACATCCCCTTTTCTCCCGTAGTGATATCACCCAAGTGTAGGATCTGACGACACCTGTCCATTTGGCTTGGACGACTCAAATCTACTTTGGCTCGTAACTTTCGTTCAAGGGTCCTTTGGATCTCAGTGTGTGCCACTCCGAGAGGGACACCTGGCGACCCTGTCACTTGACGCATGGGCTCCCACAGGATCTCAACATTAATACTCATGTCCCCTAATCGAAAAGTTGTGAGGGTTCACGAAGGATCTTTAGATATACGGTCCACATCAAATTTGGGACTTTGGGGGTTTTTGGCTACCAAACCTATGTCCTCCCGAAGTGTTCAATGCTAGACTGACTATATATTAGATCCAACAGTCAGGATAGTTCTAAGGAATCCTCAGATCTACGACCTAGATTAACTTCGATACTTCGGGGGTTTCACCTCCTCTACAACGAATATGCTCGATTCGCTGGACTCACAAAGTCTAAATGGTTCTAAGGGTTAACACCCGCATTCTTTCTCTAGGTTCGACGATCGTGAAGAAATTCATCTTCTCTTGAACCGATATCATCAATTCATCTTCTAAATAAAAGGATATTTCCTTTAGGGACTTAAATCTCGCTATCCTACCTGATCTTTGCTAGCTCCTTAAGTACCTAGGTAATCTGTGCTAATTCTCCTGAACTTAACGCTGACAAAAAACCTTTGCGCACCTCTTTTGCTCATCTATCAACTCTAGAAGTAAAGGGGTTCCTACTCCCTACACGCTTCGCAGAGGTTCTTCACACACATGCACTACCTCTCCTGAGCTTTGAATGACCTCTTCCTTCATAATGACTAGGAGTGTAGGCATGCACACGTGAGGTTATGCCCAAAGTCAGCAAATTCATAGTCCATTTATTTTAACTTGAACCACCAGAAGGCTCAGGAATTTACATGTACAACCCAGAGAATTCCTTATTTTCTTAAATACACAATTAGGCATAATTGAAGGAATACAGTATAACCATTAATAAAACATGTACATACATGCAACATTCATAGTATGTCCAACTTTAATTTATAGTTACTACTTAAATACACAGGTCATGAGATTACTTATCTATTACAGGTGGAAGCCAACTAAGTGACTATGGGTGTCCATCCTTCCACCCAACCATAGGCTCAGAGGCATTCATTCTTAGCACTCTGGCCACCTCCATGCCAAGACATGATATCACCAAGGAATTTATGCCAATTCTCAACGATCCTTTCTCTTTCACATCTTTTGTGAGGATTATCATATTCTTCCTCAGCATCAAGCTCACGACCTTCTACTCAGGTCCTGGTCTCTGCACACTCTCATAGATCTCTCTCTATCACATCCTTGATGAGTTTTATCATATGATTTATCCACATCAATCTCCTAGCCTTGGACTTGTTCTCTGCTGGTGATTGTTCCTCCCATTCTCCATTCTTCTCTTTTTTTTCTCTAGTGTGCCTTGCACACACATCCCTCCTATCATGTTCCTTATGTCAGAAGGAAACCTAGGTCCATCTGGGTCTGCTGGACTCTTTGGTACTTTGGGCTGACCTTCTACAGCTAGACCATGCTTCCATTCATGAGGGTGGTTGAGGGTTCAACCACCGATCCTTTTCTTATTAACTATTCTCTTATCATTTTCACATTCATTCCTCTAGTGATATCATGGCTAGTACTTTCAAGGCTTCACCCCCATAGTTAGTTATTGACAATTAAACAATAATACATTTACAATGTTCCCATGCCACAGCATGGTAATCCTAATTAATGATTAATTACAAGTTTGGGGAAACATGGGTGTTACAGATATACAGACAGAGTGTGTACATACACATGTTGCAGCACATATAGGTTGCATACATTTTTAGTTTTTATTGGTACAATATGAGTATAGGTACAATTTGGTTACAAGACATTGGCACATGTTGTTTACAGGTTGTTGGCTCATATTGGTACAGGTTTATATTGGTATATCTCACAGTGACAGTGTGATAGTGGTTTCATCATATTAATTATATTTCACGGTAGTAGGATGGGGCAAGGATAGGTGGTTGTAGCCGAAAAACATAGTGGGTTGTAGCCTCCTTCTGGTTGTAGCCAAAGAATTGGGGAGTTGGAGTTTCCCTCGAGTTGTAGCCTGAAAATATAGGGGGTCAGAGCCTCCTTCCAATTGTAGCTAGAGAACAAACCAATTTGGTGCTTCTAATGAATGTAATTCTTAAAGACATATAAGAAAAAGGATTTCATGTTTTTCTCCCACATTGGGTTTCCACGTAAAAATACGTGTGTATTGTGCATCTGTATGATTGTTCATTGTTTATGGTTTATTTACTCTTCACTTATTGGATGACAATGTTACATTGATCATAAAGATTAATAACACTTACATACTATGGTAAAAATGATTAAATTTCTCTATTACCAATTCACCCCCCCACTCTTAGTAATCCAACAAGTTCAATAATGAAGAATGAACACTTTATCTACAAGATAAACACAAGAAACACGGTTGGTATGTTGACAATGGCTACTCAATGCACATGAAAGGTGATGCAGACATGTTTCTAACCTTGAGAAAGGAAAGAGATGGATCAGTCTCCTTTGGAAACGACGACTCAGCTTGAATTATTGGAAGAGGCACAATCAAAATTGGAAATAAGGATACCAAGACAAAGAATGTTCTACTAGTGGAAGATATGTAACACAATATTTTGAGTGTAAGTAAAATGTGTGACCAAGGTCAGAAACTTGTGTTTGATTCACAAAAAATTGAGATAAGAAAAGTAGGTTCAGGTAAAGTGGTTGCAACAGTTGTAAGAACTTCAAGCAACATATATGAGTTAAGTGAAATTGGAAAGAAAAGTGTTGTCTAGGGAAGGAAGATGAAGTTTGGATATGGCACAGAAGAATGGGTCACATAAAATTTGATAACCCTGTCAAATTCAAAAAAAAGGAAGTAGTCAAAGAAAATCCTCAGATCATGAAGCCAACCAACACATTATGCAAGCATTGTCAACAAGGAAAGCAAACAAAAACCAAGTTCAAATCAAAGGAATACTCCACAAAAAACACCGAAAATTGTGCATATTGATCTAGTTGGACCAACTAGAACAAAGGGTTTAAAATGTGAGAAGTATTTTATGCTATTAGTTGATGACTATACAAGAATGATTGTAGTTTGTTTTCTTAGGAAGAAGTTAGATGCATTTGAGAACTTCAAAATATATAAGGAGATGGTTGAAAATCAAATGTTTGAGATCAGACAATGGAGGAGAGTTTACTTCAAAGGAGTTTATGTACTTTTGTAGTAAACATGGGATAAAGAGACAATTCTTCATTGTCAAGACACCTCAACAAAATAGAGTTGTTGAAAGGAAGAACATGATAGTACATGAAATGGATCGAACTATGTTAATAGATTCTGAGTTGATAGACGTATTTTGGGCACATGTAGTGCATACAAAAATTCACATTCAAAATAGAGTAATGATCAGAAATAATAATGATAAAACTCCCTACGAGCTATGGAAAGGAAGACCAATGAATTTGAACCACTTCAGGGTTTTTGGAAGCAAATGCTACATCAAAAGAGAATATGGAAGAATGGGAAAGTTTTATTCTCGTGTGGCCAACAGCATAATTATTGGATATTTGAGCACAAGGAAAGCATAAAAATGTTTCAATCTAAGGCTCAAAAAAGTTTTGGAAAGCATCAATGTGACGATTGATGAGACAAGTGGATGGAAAATAAAAGAATAAGAAAATGAGTCAATGGAATAGGTTCACGAAGAAGAATAAAATGATGAAGAAGTAGCAGAAGGTGAAGATGAAGAAGATCAATTATAAGTAGAAGAGGAAGAACAAAAAGTACCTCCAAAGAAACCTAGCAAACGAATACAGAAGAATCATCCATCAGATCATATTATCAGGAACAAAGATGCAGGAGATGAGACTAGAAGAAGAATTCATTCACCAAAACAACTAAACCTAGCACTCTTATCTTCGATTGAGCCAAGAAGATTTGAAGAATATAGAAAGGATGAATTATGGATAAAATCCATGGATGAAGAGTTGGATCAGATAGAGAAGAGTGACACTTGGGAATTGGTTCCAAGGCCAAGGTACAAGAATGTGATTGAAACAAAGTGTTTCTTCATAAACAAATTCAATGAAGATGGATAGATTACCAGGAACAAATATAGATTGGTATGTAAAGGATATGCTCAGGTTGATAGTATCAAATTTGAAGATACTTTTTCCCCAGTTTCCATAATGAGAGAAATCATATTGATCCTCGCTTATGGATGATCCAAGAATATTAAAGTGTATAAGATGGACATGAAATCGCCCTTCCTAAATGGAGATATAGAAGAATAAGTCTACATTGAGCAACTAGAAGGATTTCCGTTGTTAGATAATGAAAATTATGTTTGAAGGTTGAAGAAGGCCTTGTATGGTCTCAAACAAGCCCCCAAAGCATGGTATTCTAGACTAGAAAAATATTTACAACAACAAGGGTTCAAGAAAGGAAATGCAGACAACAACCTCTACATCAAGGTAAATCAAGGTAGTATTTTGTTATTTGAAGTTTATGTTGATGATATTATCTTTGGAAGTGTTGTGACCTCAGCTTTATTATTTTCAGGCATTATCCCTTTATCTCCCATGTCCAGGCGCTATGATCCTGGCTAAACCCCTTGTCTGCAAATCAATGTTGTAGATCCATTTTTTTCCCCAGATCCAATGACTGCAAGGGATTGTAGAACCTCAACTAGCTCGCGATTTAATTCTCCTTTCAACCTATGAAATGAATACAGGTCGTCCGATCTATGATCGGATCCCAAACTCAAAACAACGTTATATTGAATTTAAATTACAGGTACAGATCTCGACGTTAACCTGTGTGCATATGCAATATATTCAATGATCATGGGTTGTCGATCATAGACCTCAGTCGATTTTAACCACATGATTCAAAGATAATAATAATGCCAACACATAAATTTTTGGCCAAGAATTTAGATTGAGAACTTGATTTTCCAAATCTAACCACCAAACCCAATCATAGTATGAGTTTATGTGGCATTAACACATGGGTTCCTTGTAGGTCCACCCATCGATCCTTCATAGATCAATGGTTCAGAGTGATTGTGAAATCCCCAACGTGCTCACTCTTTATCGGAGAGTTCAATCTCCAAAATCTGAAAAGTTCTCGCTCAACTCTTTTAATCGTGGTTGTTGATCATCCACTCCGGCGAGATCAATGGTGTAGGTTTATTGCGAGTCGTGAACTAGCGCACCCATTAATTCCGCCTTCGCACCCCACAATGAATACAGGTCATTCGATATACGATTGGACCCCAAACTAAAAAAAAAACTATATTGAAATTAAATTATGGGCACAGGCTCCATCGTTAACCCGTGTGCCCATTCGATCTCTGCAATGAATATGGGTTGTTGATCTTATCGAACGACCGATGTTTGATCCATTAAATCCAGTGGATCTTGAAGTCAATTTGATAAATGCGATCGGTTTCCTTCTGATGAACGGATTGCGTTCATATCAGTGCCCCAACACTTCCTTTACCACATATAGGACCAACATTTAGTCAACCATTTTATCTTAATTTTAACAATTTAATGTCTATTACCAATGACCATTTGGATTATTCCCTTAAATCCCAAATGCAATTTTGAATTATGTTACTTACTAAGTATCCTAGTTCATAAATATAAAGTACCTTTAGTTCAAGATCAGT
>WSFP011398673.1:0-26877 GCA_009831015.1 Picea engelmannii
ATATATATATATATATATAGTGATTGGTAATCAGTTAGTTATTTCTTTCTTTTATTTGTTTCTTTTAGGACTTTTAGATTGTCTAACGAAGCCATTAAACCCATTGGAATGAGTTACACCAAATGGCTTGGGTTATTTAGACAACCCCAGACTAGACTCATTCTTCTAGTTAACGAACGGTCATTTTTGCCTGTCAACAGATAAGTCATTCAAGTTTCAACCTTTTTGAAATCTAGCCATTGGCCACTTTTGAAAGATCAACTTGATAGGCCATAGGGCCTTTTCAAATGATTCCACTTTGAAAGAAAAAAGATAAGCCCATCAGGCCTCTTCAAAAGATGTTCTTTTGAAACCTCTCGACAGAACATTGGGTCACTTCAAAATATCTTCTTTCAAATTTTATTGATAAACCATCGAGTCCTTTTGAAAGATGGTTGTTAGTCACTTTTGATTCTTGTAATAGGCCATTGGGCCCGTTTTGAAGATGCTAATTCAAAATATAGGAAAAAAATCTATTAGGCCACTTTGAAATATGTTATTTTGAAACCATACAATAAACCATTGGGCCATTTCTAAAGAACATCTTTCAAATCCACTTGATAGACATCGAACATTTATCTTTTGAACAAGATGGTCCAAGGAAATTGGTTGTTGGTAAGCAATTTTCTAGCCAATTGTAAGAAATTATTTGTGGATTCCACCCCAAGATAGGCTATGAGGCCACTAGTGTTGGTGTACATTGTTCATATGTTGCTTACTTTAGTGCACTTACCACTTGCTTTAATAGTTTCAGGCACACAGGCAATTAAGCTTAATTAGGTGTGTTTGTTCCTTTCTTTATGGAGAGATTCATGGAATTCACTTGTATGGTTTTCTTTCTTGAATCCTCTAAGTATGAGATTCTATTTGTATTGCATATATTGATCTTCGTTTAATGACATAGTTGTAGAGTTAATGAGATACATGATTTCCTATTACAACAGTCTGGTTTTAACTTCTCTGATCTATGTGATTTTCTTTACACTATAGATCTTGGGTGGTTTTGTAGCCACAACTACAATGGATCTACAACCATTGCAAATTCAAAATAGAAAATATAGTAGATTTGTATCAACAACTATAGGGGGTATACATCCACTATAAATTCAAAACAATAGCTATAGTAGATCCGCAACAACAACTACAATGAATCTGCAGCCTCTGTTTTGCAACCATAACTAAATTGGTTATGCAACTGCATCTCATATGGTATTAGAGCCAAAGGCTATCTAAATGAGAGTTTTATTTTTGATTTTTTTTTTATATGTTGAGTATGCTCTTCTCTTGCATCTTTGGATGATCTGGAGAATCATAATTGATAAACAAAATCATAGATTCTATGGTGGTTTACTCTTGGATTAAGTATCTAGGGAGTTCTTCTTGCATCACAATTGCATGCATGGATTTGTTTCATCGGTTTGAAGGTTATTTGTGATTTAGCAACATGAGGTCTCTATTTTGTAGTAGATCGATATTTATTCTAGTGGTTATGGAGAAAAATCAAGTTCCCCTTCTCCCCCCATTCGATTATTATGAATGGAAATCTAATATGCTAATTATTTTAGGAGCAAAGGAGTGTTCCTAATAACAATGGGAACATAAATTGAACCAATGCTAGCTACAAAAAAAATGAAGTGTTATGATAGATGTGATGAGGCATATGGATTATTGTGTCTATATGTATCTCCCAATATTCGTTTCCACATTAAATCCACTAATTCACGAAATCAATATGGAATACACTTGAATTATTGTTTGGGAAGTAGGACATGTTAAGAGGACACCAATTGGAGAATGATCTCATCAACTTGAGCCTAAGTAGTTTTGACACCATCCATGACTTCTTCACCAAATTAAAATAATTGAGATTGAAACTAAAGTAGTGAAAGATTGAGAAAAATGATAAGCAATTGATTATTTCCATTGTTGCTAAAGTTGTACCTGAATTCTCCACATTTGTTTCTACATTCTAGTCCATTAAGGATGCACTTGGAATCACATGGAAAATTCCATCTCTTGATGAAATTGCTACTGCACTTAGCAACAAATAGGACAAACTTGTGCACATGGGTACCTTGAAATATCCAAAGTCACATGCACTCATTTCCATTCAAGGTACATAGGATTCAAAGGATTCAAACAAGAACAACGAGAAATAGAAAAGTATAGATGAGAAGGACCAGGAATAGAGAAAAGAGTATAAATATAAATCTTCTTTTGAAACCTCCCATTTGAAAGGTGATAAGCCTAATATTGAGAGGTTCAATTATGACTATTGCAGTAAGCTCAAGAATGATGAACATAATTGCATGAAGAAGAAACTTGATCATTTGTGTCACATTATTGAGTAGAATCATATCAAGGTGCTTGATTCTATCGAGAAAAGTTCATCAACAAAATATCCTTCCAAGGCATAGGAGAACAACTAATATGAAATGGATCTTAACCAATGAATGGTTGTAGGAATGAGTGCCTTCAATACAATTCAACAATTCATGAAGGTTAACAAACAAATAAAATCAATGCAAATATAAAAATTGATTAAGGCAAAAGAAAAAACAATGAACTAAATCAAAAGAAAAAAATAGAATATGAGAGAAGGTTGAGGAAAGGGAAATGAAGGGTCATGATTTTTGGCCTTCCCCTTACCCATAGATCTCCCTATTTATTCCATTGATTTCACTCTCAAAGATATTTTTGTCGGCCAAGAGGGAAATATGTATAGAGAGCCAAGAGATGCATTGTTCTAGATATTGTTGAAATGAGAATTTAGCCACCATTCGAAGTTGGTTTTCCCATTTGGGTTTCTAGTGTAAACATTGTGTCTTGTTTTTGGATTTCTCTATAGTTGTGAAGTTTCCTTTGTGTGGAATGATTCTCTTATCTTTCTTAATTCTTTACACCAATTAATGTCTCTATGACTATGTTAAATATGGAGTATGGGTTATTGGTGTTCTTAGCTATGTTCAAGGTGCTCCATCTAGTTGAATTCATAATTGAAATGAACAATTATCTATTGTATATCTATTAGCAACACTCATAAATTATCTTCCCATTCATTTTATGTCAAATCCAAGGACTACACGATGATGTTTGTCCATTTAATGGAGACCCTAAGATCAATGGATATAATAACAAGGTTGTTACAAATTTTGGGTTGAGTTTTTGTTATCAGACTCATTAATTTAGTAACTTGTCCCTCTACTTAGACCATTGACCTACTTTCCTAGGGAATTTCCTCTTTCTTTAGAGCCATATGCCTTCCTCACCTGGTTGATTCCTTTACCTAGCAGTTTTTCCTCCCTAGTTGAATCGACTCCTACTTGGTCAAGTGGTCCTCACTTACTGAACTTCGCATTGATAGGTCAACTCATTTCCTGGTCAATTTGATCCAATTGCTATTGTTATAGAGCTTCAAAATTGGCATGAAAATGTTGAGATAAACAAAGGCATTAATGTGGGGAATGGGATGACAAAACAAATCTTCGAAGCTAATGTGTTCGGATTATTTTGAATATTGATGGCATCATGACAGTCAGGTAGAGTGCTAGCTTGTATACAGAGAAAGGTTCATGATGAGGAGTATCAGATTATGTATTTTTCTTATAAATCCTTTAGAAGGTGTTTTTTTATAAGTATATTCAACCTTGAGGCACATCAGTGAGGATTAGATATTGCGACCCTTGAGACACATTTTCTAATTCACACTCAATAGTTGAAGGTTTTTCAAATGGGGAACGACCTAAACGCTTCCTCTAGTCTTGAGAATATTAACTCTATAAGTCTTGGACATGTTCATAGTGAATTGGCTAGCCAACAAGCCTCTTTCAAAAATTTCAATGAGGATGCTCATGAGTATGGCATGCTAATTGACTATTACAAAAGTCTTAAATCCATCTTTGAACAAGGTATTAATGTTTTGTAAGTTTTGAAATAAAAGGTGGATGAGGTAGAAAGAAACAATGACAAAGAGAACTTGAAAATACTTGATCAAGAGATGAATGAGTAATTTTCTTAGGTGCTCAGATACTCTTTGAAATTAGATGCCTTGGTCATGTTGCATAAGGAATTGAATAACCTCAAGAGACATATTGATGGTGTTTATGATCACCATTGATCATAGGTTGTACTATTCTCCATGACATAAGAATAAATAAATATTTTATAATCCAAACATATTGTTGGTTCTATGAGCATTAGGTTGAGACGATTTCAAAAAAATTTAGTGTTCTTATTCTTGGAGTGATTAGCATTAGTTGTTTCTATCTCTTATTCATGTAAATTGCTATTAACAATTTTTTTAAATATTATTATACATGCCAATAGAATCTTGTAATTTGGTTTTGATTTTATTGAGCACTCGACATCATACAAACCAAACCACTAGAAATATAACTAGACATTATCATAATTGTATTAATGATTAGGTTTCTCCCTTGTTGAGAATTAGCCTTGTTCTTCCATGGAACTAAAGCCTGGGGGCCATCCAACATGTCATTCTCACTCACCTTCAGAAGAATAGTGAGCAAAGAGTAACTACATAGAAGATGACCTCAAAATTTCCTTGAGCATAGAAGCACCAGAGATCAATTATGAGAACAAAGTAATTAACTTACTACAGAGTTAGATACCTAACATTGATTGGCTCACTAAGAACAAATAATTTCCATTGCATTGTCATCTGGTTTATTATGTGTAGGTCACATAGAGAAATGATCCATATAATCATTGTATATAATAAGCTTCACCAAGAACAGAGGCCTAGTAGCCATATAGAATATAGAGTTAGTGTTGCACACAGACTTCCATCAAGAACATATAATTCCATCAATAACATAATCCTTGTAGACATTATGAATACTGGGAACAAATATCATAAGTGATTTCTATAGAAGATCCATGTTGATGAAGCAAGTGGGTTATAAGTCCCTAGTTTATAGATCATAAGGTGTCAAAGTGGTTGAATCCTTGACCATGACGTAGCTACGAGAACTTTGTAGACCCCAACATGGGTAAAGGAAACATATAGAGCTTGGAAGACTTATGTGATCGAAATTATCATCTTCAAGAAGAGAGCAAGTGCTTGAAAGAGAAGGTCCATATGTATGACGAAAGGATAGAAGAGATGGAGAAGAAACTTGAGACCTCTACCAAACTGCTTCCATTACTAAATAAGTAGTTTGAAGAATGTAAAGACTCCCTCATTGTGGTCATGATATATTGGGACAAGAATGGATTTTAGCTTATACACTTAGGAGAGAAGGTCATTCAGTTGGATAGTTTGCAAGAATATAGGCTAGAGAAGGTCATTTAGTTGGATAGCTTGCAAGAATATAGGCTCACTCATATGATGGCTCAATTGCAACAAGAGTTGTTAAATAAAGAGGAGGCCTTGGAAAATATCCAAGAAACTATCCAAGAGAATTGGGAAGCAAGGACATTTTGCATTGCCACTATTAAATCCAGAACCATGACCGAGACCACTTTGGTAAGTTCACCTTCCATAGACATTTCTCAAGAGTAGCTTGGTGAATTTGAAAATCATACCAAAGGAATTGGTTCCAATATCTTATGGAAAATGGGATATGATGGAAAAGGGTTGGGAAAGAGAAGATAAAGCATCCTAAGCTCCATTGTATCTACATTGTTATTCAAGCATGAAGGCCTAGGTTTTGATGGTAGAGAGGAAAGGCTCATGACCAGGAAGACAACTTTTGTGAAGGTGAAATACATGATAGAGTTGGCCTACTCATCATAAGAAAGAGCAATAGTACATGAAGGTCTAGCCAACTACCACCTCAACCTTCTTGTGGAAATGATCAGAAGGGTGATAAAGAGAAGAAATTGAAGACTTAGCCTGCACTATTACTCAAAAGAAGAAGTAATCCAATCATCTAATGCAAGAAGGAGAAGAACAAAAATAGGTCTACCTCAAATATGACATCGCTTGTTTGTCACTGCTACAAGAGTAAATGTCACATCACTATCAATTGTTGGTATTTAGAGGCTTGCTCGTTTTACAAGAAGAAAGGCCATCTTGAGGAATATTGATAGCAGAAATAAGCCATATTCTATAAGCCTAAATTTTCTCAAAGAAAGAAGGAAAACAATTATTCCATAATACAAAAACAAATTCATAAGCATGAGAAGAAAAGGACTATCTTAAGCAGTCTTTATAACAAGACCAATAACCATTTTTACCATTACAATTTGAGTGGTCATTCAGAAGAACAATGTTGGCAACTTCATCCAGATATTCACCCTAGAAACCACACAACCAATAGAAGAGTGTGGAGAGTGAATATTGAAGAGCATTAAGACTTGCTTGCATCTCCAATATAAGCAATAGAAGCTATCTAAGGAGCTATAGTAGAAAAGGAGGCCCGTGATACCAAAAATACAAACATCAGTTTGATGTCAAGGGAATCCACAATCCAATTGTTGATTTCAATATTGCATCTGAAGAAATCCCTCTTGGAGATGTGTTGGATATTGGTGCATGGAGGTCAAGCCCTTGGGAGAGTTATTGAGAACTCCATGCATGCATGTAAGTATGTGTAGGCACCAGAGAGTTGTTTCCATGTACGGAAGCAACTAATCCTAGAAAAGAATGCAAACCACACTTCCCTTATGGAATTTTTATGTGATGGAATAGAATGTTTGGGTCACACTAAACAAATAGACTAGAATTCAACTTGGTTTCATTAACTGCCAAGATGGACTATCTCCAAGAATGAGAGAGATGGGAATGGATGTTGATTACAAAGTTCAGATCTAGATATTTCTCATATCTAAGACTCATTGAGAAGACTTCTTCATTGTAGGAACAAGTGAGCCAACAATTGGATCCAAAACCATATCCAGGACTAGAGCTCAAGCCAGTGTCAAGTTTGTAGCTACGATTCATATTCAGAGCAAACAAATTCCAAAGAAGTAGACATAAGGTACATTGATCCAGATTGGTTTCCTTCAATATTTTGGAGACCAAAAATCCTGTCAATGGGGAGATGTGATGAAAAATGGAACTAAACCAATGAATGGCTGTAAGACTCATTACCTACAAGCCATTTCAACAATTTATGAAGGTTGGAAAAAAAATAAAACCAATGCAAATTTAAAAAGTGAAAAAAGAAAAAGAAAAAAAATAGTGAATTAAATGTTGGGTATTGGGTGTAACCTAATATGAAAAAAATAAACAGAACTGCAGATAATCGAAGAGGAATAACCTTCAAAGAAAATAGGTGTTGTCTAGAGACATTGTTACAACACTTAAGCAGAGTGCATTGTGATCAGAACATCACAATGTATGTTGAACACACACACACCATGTTAACTATTAGCATACAATTCACTTGATAATGACCCATAGGGTCTGCTATTTATAGCCTCAATATCTAACCATATTCCTTGGAATCAAGAAGATCTTATCCACATACAATTGTCTGTGGTTAGAGTTGACTCTGTTAAATCTGCGTTGTCTACTCGACTCGACAAGGATGCTGGACTCGACCGTCCATGCACCCAGCTTGTAGTCAATTGCTCAGATGGTCGATCCACCAACCAATTGTCTTCAACTACTGGTCAAATGTTTGATCGACAAGCTTATCGACTACTCGACAAAATGACATAGATATATGGTTGATCGCCCGACCCACTATTTCTAGATTTTGGTCAATCGTTCGATTGATTATTTCCAAATGTTGTTCAATCACCCAACCAACTGATTCCAAGAGAAGTGTGATGAACCATCAGAAATTGAGGTTCCAACAACCCCCCATCAGTAACCGACTTTAGAGATTCATGAGGTGAAATTATGTCAACATGACACCCCCACATAATTGCATCTTACTGAAGCCTGATCATTGAATGTAGATTGATAAATTTAGTTTTAGACAAAGGCTTTGTAAATATCTCAACAATCTTATCATTTGTTCTTCAATAAATAAGAGAGACAAGAACCAATTGTTGCAAGTAGTGAGCATGGATCTCAACATGCTTCATCTTACTATGTGCAACAGGGTTGTTAACAACTTGAATGGCACTCTGATTGTCATAGTAAAGTGTAGTTGAGGTCTGTACATGAAATACAAGATCACCCAAGGGTTGGTGAATCCATACTACCTATCTACCTGGATTAACAGTGCCACAATATTTTTCCTATGTAGTCAACAGAGAGACTACCTTATGTTTCTTTCACAACCAAACCTATGGTCTAGTATTGAAGAAAAAATACATAGCCAGAAGTGGAATACCTATCATCATTGTCACCTGGCCATTCAAACTTGGTGAATTTGACCAACGAATATAAAATTTGATAATAGTTGATACCAAGATGAGTGGTACCTTTGAGATAAAAAACAATCCTTTTGACCGCTTTCTAGTGACTTTCTCTGGGATCCTGCACAAAACGAGAAACCACATTAACAACAAAGGAAATTTCAAGTCAACTGTGAGTAAAATAAATGAGACTGCTAACCAGTTGTCGATAGAGGGTAGCATTGACTTTGGCAGTTTGAAATTTTTTTCTCAGCTTAGATCCAAATTGAAAAGGAGTAGCACAAGGCTTACAATTTCCATCTTAAAATGTGTCAAGGGATCCATTACATATTTATATTGAGAAATGAAAAAACCATCATAAATTGGTAATACTTGAAGACCCAAAAAATAATGTAGAATACCAAGATACGTCATGAAAAAGGAGTCAACAAGTTGTTTCTACAATATAAGAATGAGATCAATGTTATTGCCAATTATGACAAGGTCATCAACATATACAACAATAATCAAAGTGTTTCCATGAGAATGGAGTACATATAAAATATGATCAGATTCACAACATTTGAAACCAAGCCGAAGAAAGAAATTGTCAATCTTAGCATACCAAGCTCTAGGATCTTGCTTCAAACCATAAAGACACGTCTAAAGTCGACAAACCAAGTTATAACCTGTCAGAAAACCAAGAGTTTGTTCCATGAAATTTTTTTCAGATAGGTCTTGTTGGTTGCCCGCAAAAACCCCCTTCTTTTTCTTTAATCAAAATCTAGGGTCCCTCTAAATTTTACTTGGATTCTTCATTTATTTCCCTTTGACTTGATTGGATTGGTATTGGTTTTCTTTATTTCGAGGTTGGTTTGATTTTGTATTCTTTTCTTTTGTTTGGTTTGAATTTCATGAAATTTAAATGCCATTCGTTTTTCTTTCTACAAAGTTTTGATGTTGATGGACAAGCTTCATAATTTGGGAGTTTGTTATTACCTCTTCCTTATTGAATTTATCTTCTATGAGAATGTCTTGGTTGAAGACATGGATTAATAAAATTGATTTTACAGAAAGAAATCTTATTGTGACACATTGTTTCTATGACATTTGTTCACATTTGATCAAATTTGAATGGAGAGACGAGCATAGAAATCTTAATTATTTAAATGAAAACATTAATTTTTATCAACTTTTTACTTTCGTTTAAGTTATAATTATGTTTTCGTCTTTTGCTCATTAGCAATTTTGACTATCTGGAATAATGGGTTCAATACTTCATCAAATAATATCTTGGTTGGTTTCTCATTTTCACAAAATCATTTGGTGGTTTTAATTAATTAAATTATTTTGTCATTTTGCATCTCATTTCTAAAAATATATATATATATCTATCATTTGTTTGATTTTTGTGGAAACCCAAAATTAATATTTTTCTCCTCTCCATCAACTTGAAGCTTCTAGAATTTTAAGATCATATTTTGAAAAGAAAAATATAAACAATATTTGTTTACAACTTATAGTTAGCTTTTAGTTTAAATTCATTCTAATTTTATTGTTCTAGATTTTGCTTTATTCACAATTTTTATATTTAGGTTATTAAATTGGTTTATTTTTGTTTCATAGGTTTCTATTATCAGATATTTGGTATGGATCTGATCATGGCTTGAATTTATTATCTAAATACATTCAATATAATTGATCCAAAAATAACATCGGATTGCTGCAAATAATTTATGAGCAATAACAAATAAGATTTGGAAATGCGTTCAAGAATAGACAGACAATTTTGTTGGACTGATTGTAGCCAAACTGTGAGAAATATGAATAAAAAATTGAAAACCCATCTACATAATGGACCCATTTATCTTGGTCGCGAGATTTTTACCAAACAAATGCGCGATTTGAGAGATACTTTTGTTTCTCTATGAGGAAAATTTTAGGTGGAGGAAATTATTAGTGACGCCTAGACTGTTCATTCATTGCATAAATATATGAGAAAGTTCAGAGCCAAGGAGATCCAATAATTTTAGAGGAGGATTTTTATCCTTTCTTTTTTGTATATTATTTATTTTGTAAACTTTTTCTTTTCAAGAGTAACGGATGGTTGGAATTTTGGGAGAATGCACCAGTATTTTCGAAGAAAAATATGAAATTTTAGATTGCTTAATGGTTTTTTTCCTATGAGTAAAATGGTTTTGTTTTCATTATAATATCTTCATATTCTTTGAGTAATTGATTATGCATTGATTTAAATTAGTTTTAGTTTGTTTTATCAATACACGGTTTGTTCTATCATTTATGTATTAATTTTTTCAATCTTTAAGAGTCCATTATCCCAATTCTCTTGGTCTTTGTGATTGCATTACTTTGATACAAATCTTGTATTATATTGAGTTTATTCAGGTAATTCATATTTTCAATGATATAATTGTTCTATTACGATTTTTCTTATTGCCGATTAGTCTATTATATCTTCACTAAGAATCATGATTTGAAAGTTGTTCTTTCTGCATTTTAAATAGATTTAAATTGTCAGTTAAAGTGAGTTTTATCCTGACACTATCACAATCTTAGAATTATACAACCTTCTGGTATATATTTCTCTTAACATACAGGTTTTTGGAGCAACATTATACAAGAAGGCACAACCAAAAGTTCTCTTTAAATACTTGTCAGTTATAGGTTAATGATTTTTTTTTCTTTTTTATTTATATTTTTTGAATGTAAATTAACATTAAGCTTAAAAACTTTTTTTATTTAAGTCAAAACATTATTATTTACATTCATTTATTTTCCTTTTTTAGTTTCAAGGTTAAAATTAGATTAGTAGTATGTTCTAGATCTATTTAATTTTTCCTGAGATTTGGTTCTCTTGTACAACCTTAGTTTACAAGGTTTCTCGCAAATCTTGCACTTGTTTATTTATATATGGTGTATATAAAAGTGAGAATACTGAATGTATATAGTAGATCTTCGTTAAGGCATAGTTAGTTATTTTATTTTTGTAGTTTAGATTAGATCCCTTTATCGGCTAACGAAGTCATTAAACCTGCCAGGGGTAGTTATTTCAAACGGCTTGGGTTATTTAGACAACCTCAGACTAGACTATTCCCTTCCTATTGACGGTGTGTCATAAATGCCTGTCAACAGGTCTCCATGAAGAAAAACACTCTTCACATCCATTTGGTGGATCTTCCATCCAAAAAAAGTAGCAAGGGAAAGAATCGGTGGAACGGAGCTCATATTGGCAACAAGGGAAAAGGTCTTAGTGTATTCGATGCCTTCTTGTTGAGAAAATCCCTTCACAACCAAGTGAGATTTATTATGCTCAACAACACCTTCAGAGGTAAATTTGGTTTTGTAGACCCATTGACACTTCATAATGTTCTTCCCTTCAGGTCAGAGAACTAAATCCCAAGTGTGATTCTTCAACAAAGAATCCATTTCTATATGCATATCTTTCTCCCATTCAAGTTGTCCTTGCATATGAGTAGGTAACAGAATCAAAGGTTTCAAGCACATGAGTTATCAAAGTAATGTTGACATGTTTCTTTTGACTACAAGTTTGTCGGCCTGAAGAAACATCACTGACATCAAGACCAATAGCTTCATTTATCTTGGAATACCATCTAGGTAGACAAGAAAGGGGTGAATTGTTGTTCACTATAGAAGGTCGATCAAAAGTCAAAACATTTTCAATTGAAGGAGATGGAAGACCAATCGAAATAGAAATCAACTGACCAATCGACTCAGAGGTCAAAGATCTAGTCGAAACAGGAACAAATTTTGATTGTCCCATCGAAGGCATAAAAAATGGAACAGGAGAACTAGAATCATAAGCAACATCAAAGTGAGCATCATGTAACAATATAGAGGAAACATTCAACAACTTGATGCTAGAATACTTCTCATCAAACCATACATTTCTTCTAATAATGATATGTCATTTTACAGGGTCAAATAATCGATAGGATTTAGACTCTTTAGAGTATCCCATCATGATGCAAGCATGACTCTTTGCATAAAATTTCAATAAATGTGGTGGTCGATATGAAAATGTGAAACTTCAAATGGGCAAGTATCATCTCAAATATCATGTGTTTTCTATTGAAATGGGTGGTTGTGATTGTAATATCCCAAATAAGAATATGTCAAATTTATTGTCTAATATAGTTTTGGTTACACTCTTTATATGTTATTAAGTTGATTGAGGACTTTCTACAAACATTTTGCACATAACCCACAGATAGGAATAATTTCAAACATGATGCATTTGATCTAAATACACCAGAAAATAGAAGAGATAATATGCCACTTTATTAATAATGGAATCTTGACCACACAATATAATGTCTAAGGATGCTATGGCAGTTGTGAAAATAGAAAAATATAAACTAAAAAAATAAAAAACCAGTGTAGTGCTAAGATCCCTTCTAGAATATGGTTCTTTATCCAACCTACTTAAGGGTTGACTCCAAGTCTCCAAACCCTCTTCAAGAATGCGATTTAAAACCCCTGTAAGTATTAAACCCCCATTGGAGATAAATTTGAGTTGCTCCAACACCGACAACAACAATCTGGCTACCCATGCCCAAGTGTCTCGGCCACTTCAGTTTTGCAGAGGTACTTGCGGGACGAAGCTGGATAACCAACAATGTCTTGTGGGATGGAGCTAGAAAAAAAGAAGGTCCTCATGGAACCCCATGTACTCATCACACGAGGGTGCCACAACAGACCTGTAGAAAATAGATCCTTCCCTCGAAATCTTCACACACCTACAGAACACTTCAATACCCTCAAGTCTCATGCGTAATACAATATACCTCCAGTTGAAAACAAACCTCCGAATTGAAGATCCAATGGAAATCCTGGATGGATCCCCCTCTTGTCTAGCTAGGGTGGATATTTCACCACCGAGACCAAACCAATAGTGGAAGGGTTTTACTAAATCCTAATGAAACAACGCCTCCAAGAGAAATTCCAAAATGAGAGATCAAATCACAATCCAAGGTGAATCTCTACCCCTCCTTTTATTCTTTTTCCGTGCCTTTTAGAACTGTTCCCTTTTTGACTAAATCAAATATGACCCTTATTCCCCTTTTAATTTCATTTTAATAATAAAAGTCACTTTAATAATGTATAAGTAACTTATTAATATAAAGTTACTTTATTTTCTTAATGTCACTTTAAAAACATAACATCTCCTAACTAAGTGACATTAAATGACCCCTTTTGACTCCCTTGTTCTTCGCTGACAAGCCACGGAAGTCATTTCCACTACATAATAGGGGAACCAAAAAATGGGGACATGAAAAATTCCCCCTTCTCAAATATTACTCGTCCTTAAGAAATTCCATCACACCCAAAGGAACAACAAACTGAACCAAATTGAAACTAGTGATGATTCTCAGGTCCCAAACCAACCTGAAAGATGTGGAGTACCTATCACCCATAGTATTTTCTTGTAATGGGCATGTTATCGCACAATTTTTACTTGCCCAAAATCCCAAGGCAAGTGGGTACATAATTGTCATAACTGAGAATAACCTATCATTGTCACCTTAATAGGAGATCCCTTTCTATTTAGGAGTATGTCAAGACTACCCTAGGGGAGATGTCCCTGGTGACCTAGGGGGTTTGAGAAGGCTAAGGAAAATAGTCACAAGGAAATACTTCCCCTCTCACAGATCACTCAAATCAAAGGTTTCTTTTATGTCTTAAGGATGAAGAAAATGGATAATATTGTGTACCTTCCCAGAACAAGACAACAAGGAAAACAGGGCACATTCCAAGTACCAGATGATTGCTAGTACTTCATAAGAAAATGAACCTTCATAAAATAAGCTAGATGATTATGAATTTGTAGCAATGCAACAATTTATAACAAAAATTAATATCTTATAACAGTGACAAGATTCAAGCCTTGAAATTGCTTGAAAAAGACAATAAAAAGTGACTTTGACTAGGCAAATTGATAGTAAATTGTCACAAGCAAAATTGGCAATGATTAGTTAGATTTTAATGTCACTTTTGCAGATATTTTGCTACAGTTAGATGGTTGTATCTATTTTTTTCAACAACATCAATTTTAAATGGTCAAAAGTGCAAGAAAACTACACACAAAACTAGCACTTACCTAGTAGTTTCACTAGCAATTATCACAATTGAATTTTGATTGGTTCTAGTGCAAGTTATGTGGGTAAATGTGCCGAATTAGTGTATGCTTATATGGTTGTAGTAATGTTTTTCTACAGAATAAAGTTATCTTAGGAGTTAGTCTAATTTAGGGTTATAAAAAGTTAGTAAAGAGTTCAAGGATAAGAGTATAAGTGTTTGTTTGATCAATCACCACTTGTAGAAAGTAGTCTAGTGCCTTTCTAGGGTAAATGGAGTCATTAATGGCAACATAAAATATTAATGGAAAGATAGAAATGATAATGACATGTTGAAGGGTGGAGAGGATAAGAGAGGTTTTGGTATCCCAAGGCCTCAAAAATTCACTTCCAAGAGAAAATTTGCTAGAAAGTAACAAGGCTAGGCCCTAGTGATTTTCTCTTTCCTTGAACAAAATGTAATAAAATATGAAATTGGGAAATGGAACTAGGGTTACTAGAGTGCTACAATGGTAGGGATCTAGTATCTACTTCAAATTATGTTCCTTTCAAGATATTTTAGCACATAGAAGATTATAAGGAAAAAGATAATAACATATGTCATTCCCCTAGGGTTTCAAGCTAGAAATTTCACAATCTTAGACATGAAACAAGTAAAAATAACCATAACCATTCATTCACAATAAATAAATGTATATTTTAGACTTAATTCACCAAGAATAATATAGCAAATCACCCTAGTTGAAGATCCTCCACAAGAAAATAGCCAAAATGAACCAAACATTGCCTCCTTCAAGAAGTTTGCACCACTAGTTTCAGACAAATACACTTAAGGGAGGATGGATTTCAGACCTCTACTTGAGTGATGAATCAATGATGAAAAAATACAAGATTTGTATCTCTTATTTATACAATGACAATGACCTTTAATTATCTTTTAGGTCACAAAAGGCGGACATGGCCAATTTACATCAAAAATCTAGTTTTTACATAAAATTAACAATTAAAACCCTAATTTGACTTTAGGGATGAAATCATGCCCCTCTTAGGGTGACATTAGGCCCCTTCATGGAACTCTAGGCCTCAAAAGGCCTCAAAATCTATCACGTGTGCCAACTAGCACCAAAACGTCCTCATGCCAAACCCTGACTGATGATGTCAAGGGTCAATATGACGACGTCAGTGGAATTCAAGGGACAATGTCATGGTGGAAGGGAAAGACCCCCCTGGGCCTAGGATTTCTAGAGTGTATCGAAGGAAACGTCCTTCTTCTTTCTTGGTGCCATCCTCTAGTGTCTCTTTGCCCCTGGCTGGGGTCACAACATGCATCTGGTGGGATTTTAGCCCCATGGAGGTCAGAGCTAATGATCTCCCCGTATGTACCTGTCTATCGAGCATGGTCCTTTAGAAAAATAAAATATTCCCTCCATGGGCTCATAAGTCACAGGGATCATAGCAATGTCAATCACATCCAATAATCAAATTACCCAAACATGTGCATCAAACCCCACTTTACCTAGACAAATTCTCAAAGGCATTATGCAGTTTAACAAGCCAGGTTTAGAGAGGATATCAGGATGTCCTATTGGGATAATCCTCCTCAAGTTTGGGGTGTTTCCCAGGTGAAGACTGGTCTCGGTCATGTAAGTGTATGAAACAATGTAGGGGAATGTTTGGGCAAGGGGTGCAGTGATAACGAGGAAATATAGGTCTTTCTTGTGGGTACCTCTGTAGAGGGCGAGTTGCACCTTGTCATGGATGCTAGTTTTTCCTATCCCATTCAATGCATTTTATTATTTGTCATTTTTATTTTTCTTTTCAAGAGAATATTTTGGGGACACTGCCCTGGGGTGTTGACCAGTGGTGAAAGCGTTGCCCACAAGCACTTTACGGAAATGAGAAGTTTGGCTCGTAATGAGAACCCGTTTCTCTTGGCTATGCCACCAAGAAACACTACCCTATATTGGTGACCAGATAGATGGTAGTCTCATACCAATACATGCCCATAGACCTAATAAGTCATCTCATGATGAGACCTCCTATCAACCAACTAGATCTTGAGTTTTATTTTATTTTATGGATCCCCTTTTCTTACTGAGAATCCATTTATTTATTTCTCGAGAATTTCTGGTCAAAGAATCTCAAGGTTTCATTTTGGATTTTAACTTTTGCCAACTACTTTTACCCTATGGGCCTTTAGCCCCTTCTTCCCACAAGGCAATGTACAACCCTTACTAGTGTGGCAAAATCAATGCCCAAACCAAGGTAGGGGAAGATGAGAAGGACAATGATGAAAAGTGGTAAGTATGGAAGGATCAGACGATGACCTTTCATAGACCCACCTAGTGGCAACTCATACCTAAGGGAATCAACTTACTAGGTCACTCTGTCACCCCCCAGGTATGAACAAGTTAAAGAGCATAATTTCCAAGAAAATTTTATGAAACAAAGGAGAGTTCAATGCACATTTTCAAATGCTTCAAAAAATAGAGTGACACATACCATGATACCTAGACTCATTACCTCATGGAGAAAGACCCACTACCACTTCAGGATCAGGCCGATGGGATGGATGTTACTGCTCCTGATAGATAGGATGCACTGAAGAAATGATGGGCCCTCCGGGCCCAAGATCAATTCATATGGCTCTCAGTACTCCATGTCTAGGACTTGTGGGCCTCGAGACATAATCTCCTTAGTTATCCCTAGGATAGGGGATAACATCTGGCTCCAACTCGGGGACATGTGTTCACTGCAGAGCGCATGAGAAACTCAACATCTATGGCATGACTTGTAATCTGCTAGATCACAACAAAAGAATTAGTAATCCTTTGGGGTGGTGATATAACCCCTCACTCATATATGATACAATGGGATAAAAATTAAGCAAGTATATACATATACAAATGAAAATGAAACTACAACTATACTACTCTAGCATGACATGTAGATGATATATACAATGAAATAAAAATGCCTACCTACCTATAATTACCTGTTGGTTGAATGCTAGGTGTAATAAAATAACAAGTGAAATCATCCTAGCAATATCTCATAGTACCTGCCTCTGTGCTTCATCATGAACCAAAACAGTGATAAGTCTAGAACAAAAATAACATGAGTTAGAACATGTATCACATCTTTGAAAATCATAAAGTATTGTTCATGGAGGTGAGAGGGAGGGATAAAATTATGCCAAGTCACACTCTTAGGAAAGTACTCAAACCATCTCAGAAAAGGATCGTGAAAAATCAAAGGTTCAAAAGACTGACTCAATGAGTCTGAAGGTTGGCTAGCTTGGACATCTTCACATCCTGAGGTCTAGGAAGGGACTAGTAGGAACCTAGAGGGTGATTGATAATTTTTTAAGGGAAGTTTGAAAGACTGAGACTATAAAATTCTTATTAATGTATTCAACCTACCCTTGAATTCTAAAATTAGGCTTTGCCCCGAAGAAAATTCAAGACAAGAGACGTGTTTCCCAAATACACCCTTAGTGACATAGTGAGGTAAAGTAATTGAAGGGGGTTGGATAACCTTGTCATAGGTATCCTGCTTTGGGAAAGAAATTTACTTACCCCTATCAATATCTAATCACAACGGTGGTTGATAATATTCTTTATAGAGTAAATCCAAGTGCTCAAATGAATACTCATCAAAATCCTCAAGGTATGACTGAAAATCATTAGGAGAACATAGCACCAGGTCATCCTTGGGTGTCTAAATTTTTTTTGCAACCATATCATATCCTTGTTGCCATATGTCAAAATAATTAGTAACCTCATATGATAGTTGTAAAGGCAACTTTTGGAAATGACCCTCAATTTCGTAAATGGGATCCCCATCATATCCAATCACATCCCATTTACGCTTTTCAACATGTATGAATTCATCAATATTATCAACAAAGTCATCACCTTTATCATAACATGAAGGGCGTAAAACATCCAAGGGATCCTCTAAGATTTCTTCACTTTCCAAATCATAAAATAAAGAATTATTAGACTCTTGGAAAGGAAAATAACTTATCATTTTTACTTCTTCTTGTACAGGAGCTTCAAGGATTTGGATAACTTCATTAAATGGAAGTGCATGCATCATTGTCTCATCCTCATGACTTGTCTATACATTTTCAACTTCATAATAAGGAGGATCTGTCTTGTCCAAGGATTCCCTTTCTTCTTCCCCCTCTGAATCATAGAATAAGGTATCATCAAAAACTTGAAAAGGAAAGTGACTAACCTCATCCTCTTCTTCTTGTGAAGGAGGAATGGGCTCTTCGATGGCGTCATTAGAGGGAGGAGCACACATAAATATTTCATCATCGTGTTCGATATCTTCAGGCTCTTTCTCTTCAACCATGTATTCATTATCCTCAGTAGAAGCATGAGTAATTTAGTTATCTTCCTCATGGGATTGGAAACCCTCATTAAGACCTTTCTTCTCAACCCTTTGTTGATCAATGTATTTTTCCCTTCTTTCTTGGAAATTACTAGTAAAGGTCTCAAGGGAAACTAATCTCTCCAAACTAAGAGCATCTGGGGTAAAGAGGTGTCCTTCCTTGAACAAGGAGATATTTGCCTCGATTTCTATAGCCATGTGATAAGCTTCATGGATTGTTTTTGTCCCATTTTTAATGAGGAGAAACCCTAAATGAACTAGGAGCGCATTGGTATAGAGGTAAGCGAGGTATTTTTCTTCAGGACGATGGCTTCTAGGAATTTTCCATAGACAATTTTCAAACCTGGTAAGCAATTCCTAGATACTATCGTTCTTAGTTTGTTTCACGTACTCATGTCTTTTTATTAGCATATGTATATCTCATAATTTAATACCCCATTTCTTGAGAAAGGTTTCTTCTAACCTATCCATATATGTGATGCTAGCATCAGGGAGATCACCATACCATTTCCTAGCATTTCCATGAAGAGTGCAAGAGAAAAGTTTCATTTCCAAATCCTCAACATCATCACTGATAGGGTCGAGTTGAAAGAAATCCCAAAAATTATCCATGTGATTTTATGCTCTAACCCCAACACTACCAGTGAATCTAGGGAGCCATTTCTCATACCTCGAGGGCATTTGTCGAGGGTAACCTGGAATTTTACTCATATCTAAGGGTTTGAAATTTCCCGGGTCCCATTGAGAAGCCATGGTTGGCTTTGTCATTAGTAGAGTCACCAGATAATCCTTCTATGGATCATCAAAGAGAAAAGAGGGAATCACCCTCAATGGAGTCGCCATGTAAGATTTGTGAAGTAAAGACTTATCGAAAAAGTCTCGTTGAGAAATATTGACTTAGTGTCCCCGACAACGGGGACAAAATGTTATCACACAATTTGTACTTTCCCAAAAGCCCAAGGAAAGTGGGTACATAATTGGCATAACTGGGAATAACCTATCATTGTCACCTTAATAGGAGATCCCTTTCTATTTAGGAGTATGTCAAGACTACCCCAGGGGAGATGTCCCTGGTGACCTGGGGGGTTTGAGAAGGCTAAGGAAAATATTCACAAGGAAATACTTCCCCTCTCATAGATAACTCAAATCAAAGGTTTCTTTTATGTCTTAAGGATGAAGTAAATGGATAATATTGTGTACCTTCCCATAACAAGACAACAAGGAAAACAAGGCACTTTCCAAGTACCAAATGATTGTTAGTACTTCATAAGACAATGAACCTTCATAAAATAAGCTAATTGATTATGAATTTTCAGCAATGCAACAGTTTATAACATAAATCAATATCTTATAACAGCCACAAGATTCAAGCCTTGAAATTGCTTGAAAAAGACAATAAAATGTGACTTTGATTAGGAAAATTGATAGTAAATTATCACAAGCAAAATTGGCAATGATTAGCTAGCTTTTAATGTCACTTTTGCAGATATTTTTCTGCAGTTAGATGACTGTAGCTATCTTTTGCAACAACACCAAGTTTAAATGGTCAAAACTGCAAGAAAACTACACACAAAACTAGCACTTACCTAGTAGATTCACTAGCAATTATCACAATTGAATTTTGATTGGTTCTAGTGCAAGTTATGTGGGTAAATGTGCCAAATTAATGTATGTTTATATGGTTGTAGCAATGTTTTTCTACAACAGCAAGTTATCTTAGAAGTTAGTCTAATTTAGGGCTATAAAAAGTTAGGAAAGAGATCAACGATAAGAGTATAAGTGTTTGTTTGATCAATCACCACTTGTAGAAGGTAGTTTAGTTCCTTTCTAGGGTAAATGGAGTCACTAATGGCAGCAGAAAATATTAATGCAAATATAGAAATGATAATGATATTTTTAAGGGTGGATAGGATAAGAGAGGTGTTGGTATCCCAAGGCCTAAAAAATCCACTTCCAAGAGAAAATTTTCTAGAAAGTAACAAGGGTTAGGCCCTAGCGATTTTCTCTTTCCTTGAACAAAATGTAATAAAATATGCAATTGGAAAATGGAAGTAGGGTTACTAGAGTGCTACAATGGTAGGGCTCTAGTGTCTACTTCAAATTAGGTGCTTTTCAAGAGATTTTAGCACATGGAATATTATAAGGAAAAAGATAATAACATATGTCATTCCCCCAGGGTTTCAAGCTAGCAATTTCATAATATTAGACATGAAACAAGTAAAAATAACCATAAGAATTCATTCATAGTAAAGAAATGCAGATTTTCCACTTAAATCACCAAGAATAATCTAGCAAATCACCCTAGTTAAAAATCCTCCACAAGAAAATAGCCAAAATGCACCAAACATTGCCTCCTTCAAGAAGTGTGCACCACTAGATTCATCCAAATACACTTAAGGGAGGCCAAATTTTAGACCTCTACTTGAGTGATGAATCAATGATGAAAAAATGAAAGATTTTTATCTCTTATTTATACAATGACAATGACCATTAATTATCTTTTAGGTCACAAAAGGCCGGCATGGCTAGTTTACATCAAAAATCCAGTTTTTACATAAAATTAACAATTCAAACCCTAATTTGACTTTAGGGATGATGTCATGCCCTTATTAAGGTGATGTTAGGCCCTCTCATGGAATGCTAGGCCTCAAAAGTTGTCGCATGTGCCAACCAGAACCAAAATGTCCTCATGCAAAACCCTAACTAATGACATCAAGAGTCAATATGATGACATCAGGGGCCTTCAAGGGCCAATGTCATGGTGGAAGGGAAAGACCCCCTTGGGCCTAGGCTTGCCAGAGTGTATTGGGGGGAACATCCTTCTTCTTTTCGGGTGCCATCCTCTGGTGTCTCTATGCCCCTAGTTGGGGTCACAACATCCACCTAGTGGGATTTTAGCCCCATGGAGGTCTGAGCTAATCATCTCCCCATATGTACCCGTCCATCGGGAATGATCCTACAACAACAACAAATACACCCTCCATGGGATCATAAGTCACAGGGATCATAGCAATGTCAATCATATACAATAGTCAAACTACCCAAAAATGTGCACCAAACCCCCCTTTACCCAGACAAATGCTCAAAGACGTTATGCAGCAGTTTAACAAGCCATGTTTGGAGAGGGTCTTAGGATGTCCTATTGGGATAATCCTCTCAAGTTTGGGGTGTTTCCTAGATGAGTACTGATCTAGGTCATGTAATTGTATGAAATGGTGTAGGGGAATGTTTGGGCAAGGGGTGCAGTGTTAACAGGGAAATTTAGGTCTTACATGTGGGTGCATTTGTAGAGGGAAACTTGCACCTTGTCATGGATGAAATTGTTTCCTATCCCATTCAATGCCTTTTATTCTTGTTCTTATTTATTTTTCTTTTCAAGAGAATAGCTGGGGGATACTACCCTGGCATGGTGACCAGTGGTGACAACGTTACCCACAAGCACTTCACGATAATGACAAGGTTAGCTTGTGATGAGACCCCCTTTCTCTTGGAAATGCCACCAAGAACAACTACCCTAGCTTGGTGACCAGATAGATGGTAGTGTTATACCGCCACATGTCCATGGACCTAATAAGTTAGTTCATGATGAGACCTCCTATCCACTAACAAGATCTTGAGTTTTATTTTGTTTTACGGGTCCCGTTTTCTTGCTAAGAATCCATTTGTTGCTTTCTCAGGAATCCTTGGGTGAAGAATCTCAAGGTTTCATTTTGGATTTTAACTTTTTCTAGTTCTTTTACCCTCTGGGTCTTTATCCCCTTCTTCCCACAAGGAAAGGTACAACCCTTACTAGTGTGGCAAACCTAATGCCTGAACCAAGGTAGGGGAAGATGAGAAGGACAATGATGAAAAGTGGTAAGTATGTAAGGAATGGACGATGACATTTCATAGACCCACCTAGTGGAAACTCATCCCTAAGGGAACCAGCTTACTAGGGCACTATGTCACCCCCTTGTAGGTATGAACAAGTTAAAGAGCATAATTTCTAAGAAAACGTTATGAAACAAAGGAGAGTTCAGTGCACATATTAAAATGATTCAAAAATCAAAGTGACACATACCATGATACCCAGACTCATTACCTCATGGAGAAATAACCACTGCCACTTGAGGATCAAGCCGATGGGATGGATGTTGTTGTTGGTGATAGATATGATCCACTGAATAAAATATGGGGCCTCTAAGGCCAAGTTTAGGTCATATGGCTCTCAGTAATCCATGTCTAGGACCTATGGGCCTTGATACATAATATCCTTATTTATCCCTAGGATAGGGGATAACAGGGCCAACACCAGGGGCCTCCTGCAAGTAACAAATGGTTCTCTTATATGTACTAGCTGCCAAACTGTTAACCCATACAATTCGAGGGTCCCATGCAATCACCAGAAATGACCCATCATGATGATGTTACACCTCTCTGACCATAAATACCTAATCCTCTTTCCTAGTCTGCATCCTCCACTCCTGCATCCCCAAGCTATAAGGCCTTGAAGAATCATCCCCATACTTGAGGATCATGTACTACCAATGTATCTCAATCAATTCAACCAAATCAACTCTAAAATCAAGCATCCAAGAGAAGTCTATGTGACCATGAATTGATAAGGAATCCATGACACCTACTCTCCAAGTATTAGAGGGAAAATATCTAATACTCCAGCACCCCTAGCGTACTACAATCATCCAAATATAATCTAGAAAATATATCAACACATCGTCTGCAAAGTCCTTCCATGTGAACCTTTCTCGGACCGGCTTATAAGAGATAAAGTCACCATGGTCCCAAGATAATATCAGAAAGAAACCACCATGTTGATGTTGTGCCACTCTGATCATAAGTGTCCAACCACCATGCCTTGTCTACCTCCTCCTCCCCTAGTAATCCCACCTAAAATCCCTATAAGGGATGAATCTACTACCATGAATAGTATCTTCCATAGGTGTCCAGGTGAATTCATGGCCTGCAAATCCATTTCCATACTCAATATCAAATGTCAGAAAATGAAGTCTATCCCGATCACTAGAAATGAATCCAGTATGCTCATGGACTCTAGACATCTCTCTACTAGATAGTTATATCACCTACGCTACCCCATACTCAGAAGATATCACTAGAAAGTGTATGAACTGATCAATCACCATAGACATACTATATGTCCATTGTACCCTTGGTAAACATGTGATGCAGTCTATCCACATGCTCTCCCACTCTTTCCCAGAAATGGCCAAAGACTGCATCCATCCTCTCGAATGAGTGTGCCCTAACTTGCTCTGTTGAAAATTCTTATACTCCCCTACATCATCTGCAAGGCCTCTCAATGAAAACCTCTCTCGGATATTTCTAGATGATGTGAAACACTCTCTATTCCTAGCAGTAATATGCAAGGTGTTGATATAGTAATCCATCTGATTTTCCATGATAAACCAGGCGATCATAAGCTGCACAAAATCGATCAACTCCTCATAAGACCACTCTCCAAAGCAACCAACCCTAAGTATACGAAGAGTAAACTCAGGAAGGAGAAAATGGTTCATCTCATCTATATCAACTATCAAGTTGTCAAATAGAACAGTCCTAGGGTCCCAAGCCAATCTCCTTGAGGAACCATCATGATTTTTTTGTGCCACTCTAATCATAACTACCTAAAACTCATGTATAGACTGCATCATCCACTTGGAAATCCAAGTTGTAATGTCTAGAATACTCGACTCCATTATTATGGATCATATCCCGTAGATGTGCCTCACTCGAATCAAATTTTGCAAGTCCACTATCATATCTGATGCTAGGTATCGGTAAAGACAATATATCCTGCCATATAATATGCGCCCATTCATCTCCTCTCGAATAGTCCCAAAAATGACACAGAACAATCATCTGAATTCCTAGAACCAAATCCAAACTAGGAATCCACTATGCTTCGTACCAACTGTTAGCGCACAGTGGGAAGACCCAAGTTTAATCATCTATATATCAACAAAACCTTTAGACACCAGCCCTTTCGGCATCACCTGTAGAGCAAGTGAAGTCTCACCCAAGGCATATAGAGGGGCTACAGGAATGAAGGTTATACAATGATGAGGGGAAGTGAGGCATTCTTCATGTTTTTACTACCATTTAGTCATATGCATAGTTTCCATTACTTAACAGTTACTTAACATTCAACATATTCTATGTGTGACATTCTACCACTTAACATTCATTCCATTACTAAATACTTCAGTGTGTGATATTATAACATCGTATATGAACAAAAAATTTAGCATGTATCATCATTACACCATAACATTAAACATCATAAAATGCAAAGGAAACACATAAAAAAACATAGGTTTAATGTGGTTCACCCAACTTGGGCTACGCCCACAACGACTAGATTATTTTATTAGTCATTGATCATTCTCTTACAACTGTGCACTGAGCTACAAAATATGAAACAACAACATTACCCAAACCTGCATAGTCGTTCTACTACAGTGTGAGCTTCACTCCTCAGTCATACCTCAACCTTCTTCCTTCACTTGACTCAACTAACCCAACAAACATTAATCATTTCTCAAATATCAAACAACCCAAAACTTCACCACCTCTCTACCCCAAAACCCATTACATATTTATACATCAAAATAGGGCTAAGCCCATTACAAAGTGGACAAAATTTCCCCAAAATCCTATCGGGCTATAATCATTTGTTTCCTTTTGTGCGTTTCTCCTTCGTGCATCCTTCTGTCACGTGCTTTGACTCCTTAAATTCTTCTCCCTTCACATGCTCTAGTCCATCTTCTAACTTCCTTTTATTCTTTGACTTCTTCTGGAGGAGATCCCAAAACTTAACCAAAATTCCTATCGAGCATGCCCCCAACATTCACATATGGCTCGTCCTGAGTGTGCCATGAATTTTTTGAAGGTCTGTCACGACCTTTTCCTTTACCTATAGTTCCTTCTACAAAATTTGGTCAATTGTTTCTACAATGACATGATCTTGCATCTTCTCAAAACCTTCATCAATTTCCTATTTGATGATTCCTTTATTTGTTTCTAAGGTCGCTCTCACTGTGTATGCTTCTTCATGTAGTTCTTCTATATTTTATGCACGATCTTGTTGTTCCACCCTTAGTTGATTCATTTATGAATACAAATTTATGTTCTCATTCATCATAGTTACCAGCTCAACTGGCGGTAATGTGCCTATCACGTCTTTGAATTTATGCGCCTTTTCCTGTGCAACATGGATCTTCTAAATTATTTCCTATTGCTTCTTATCCTCACTGATTTGTGTCGAAAAAACCATAGTCTTTGTATACAGTTGAGCACATTCTACTTCTAGAGTCTTAATAATTTTCATCGATGTTGTCACAATTTTCTCCCTCGTCTCCCTCTCTTCAGTTGGAGTGATTGGTGTCATGCACTGATCTAGGTTGATATCGATGGCTTCCCACCTTTTCCAACTGGATCAAAACATTTTTCTGGCAATTTTGGTAATTTACTATTTTTAGCAGTTTTTAACTTCAGGGGCCATTTTGAGGGCCTAAATGAAGGTTTTTCTAGATGGAGATTCTCAATGATAGTTGAAGGCATGATTGAGCCCCCAAAATGAATCTCCTCTATAATACCTTTCCAATGGACTATCATGCGCCTAAAACGAAGATCGTATCCAAAAGTTACGACCCTGGGAAGTTGATGTACTAACTTTCCCAAACATAGCCCACATGACTTTTGGCGCTTCATCTCCTAGGGTTAGGTTTTTGGATGTCTAGGGTTTTGGGAATTTCTGTTTATTGTAAAAATGCCTTCAGAGCCTCATTGTAATCATCTTATTGTGAATGAGCATAGCCATCACATCTCTTCTGAGAGATAAGCCGCCACCATTCCAACAAGCTTGTTTCCGCTGCATTTTACAGTTTCATCTTATTTCCTTATTGAATAGAAAACCATTTTTACTGTATATCTGTTATTTTGTGTTAAGAACCTGTTAATAATATGTAGTCATTTCGTTCTACTCATAAAATCTAGATCAGTGGTATCATAGGGGTCTTCTCCTTGTCATCTTAATGCATGTCCCCAA
>WSFP011398674.1:0-26877 GCA_009831015.1 Picea engelmannii
TTGGGGACATGCATTAAGATGACAAGGAGAAGACCCCTATGATACCACTGATCTAGATTTTATGAGTAGAACGAAATGACTACATATTATTAACAGGTTCTTAACACAAAATAACAGATATACAGTAAAAATGGTTTTCTATTCAATAAGGAAATAAGATGAAACTGTAAAATGCAGCGGAAACAAGCTTGTTGGAATGGTGGCGGCTTATCTCTCAGAAGAGATGTGATGGCTATGCTCATTCACAATAAGATGATTACAATGAGGCTCTGAAGGCATTTTTACAATAAACAGAAATTCCCAAAACCCTAGACATCCAAAAACCTAACCCTAGGAGATGAAGCGCCAAAAGTCATGTGGGCTATGTTTGGGAAAGTTAGTACATCAACTTCCCAGGGTCGTAACTTTTGGATACGATCTTCGTTTTAGGCGCATGATAGTCCATTGGAAAGGTATTATAGAGGAGATTCATTTTGGGGGCTCAATCATGCCTTCAACTATCATTGAGAATCTCCATCTAGAAAAACCTTCATTTAGGCCCTCAAAATGGCCCCTGAAGTTAAAAACTGCTAAAAATAGTAAATTACCAAAATTGCCAGAAAAATGTTTTGATCCAGTTGGAAAAGGTGGGAAGCCATCGATATCAACCTAGATCAGTGCATGACACCAATCACTCCAACTGAAGAGAGGGAGACGAGGGAGAAAATTGTGACAACATCGATGAAAATTATTAAGACTCTAGAAGTAGAATGTGCTCAACTGTATACAAAGACTATGGTTTTTTCGACACAAATCAGTGAGGATAAGAAGCAATAGGAAATAATTTAGAAGATCCATGTTGCACAGGAAAAGGCGCATAAATTCAAAGACGTGATAGGCACATTACCGCCAGTTGAGCTGGTAACTATGATGAATGAGAACATAAATTTGTATTCATAAATGAATCAACTAAGGGTGGAACAACAAGATCGTGCATAAAATATAGAAGAACTACATGAAGAAGCATACACAGTGAGAGCGACCTTAGAAACAAATAAAGGAATCATCAAATAGGAAATTGATGAAGGTTTTGAGAAGATGCAAGATCATGTCATTGTAGAAACAATTGACCAAATTTTGTAGAAGGAACTATAGGTAAAGGAAAAGGTCGTGACAGACCTTCAAAAAATTCATGGCACACTCAGGACGAGCCATATGTGAATGTTGGGGGCATGCTCGATAGGAATTTTGGTTAAGTTTTGGGATCTCCTCCAGAAGAAGTCAAAGAATAAAAGGAAGTTAGAAGATGGACTAGAGCATGTGAAGGGAGAAGAATTTAAGGAGTCAAAGCACGTGACAGAAGGATGCACGAAGGAGAAACGCACAAAAGGAAACAAATGATTATAGCCCGATAGGATTTTGGGGAAATTTTGTCCACTTTGTAATGGGCTTAGCCCTATTTTGATGTATAAATATGTAATGGGTTTTGGGGTAGAGAGGTGGTGAAGTTTTGGGTTGTTTGATATTTGAGAAATGATTAATGTTTGTTGGGTTAGTTGAGTCAAGTGAAGGAAGAAGGTTGAGGTATGACTGAGGAGTGAAGCTCACACTGTAGTAGAACGACTATGCAGGTTTGGGTAATGTTGTTGTTTCATATTTTGTAGCTCAGTGCACAGTTGTAAGAGAATGATCAATGACTAATAAAATAATCTAGTCGTTGTGGGCGTAGCCCAAGTTGGGTGAACCACATTAAACCTATGTTTTTTTATGTGTTTCCTTTGCATTTTATGATGTTTAATGTTATGGTGTAATGATGATACATGCTAAATTTTTTGTTCATATACGATGTTATAATATCACACACTGAAGTATTTAGTAATGGAATGAATGTTAAGTGGTAGAATGTCACACATAGAATATGTTGAATGTTAAGTAACTGTTAAGTAATGGAAACTATGCATATGACTAAATGGTAGTAAAAACATGAAGAATGCCTCACTTCCCCTCATCATTGTATAACCTTCATTCCTGTAGCCCCTCTATATGCCTTGGGTGAGACTTCACTTGCTCTACAGGTGATGCCGAAAGGGCTGGTGTCTAAAGGTTTTGTTGATATATAGATGATTAAACTTGGGTCTTCCCACTGTGCGCTAACAGTTGGTACGAAGCATAGTGGATTCCTAGTTTGGATTTGGTTCTAGGAATTCAGATGATTGTTCTGTGTCATTTTTGGGACTATTCGAGAGGAGATGAATGGGCGCATATTATATGGCAGGATATATTGTCTTTACCGATACCTAGCATCAGATATGATAGTGGACTTGCAAAATTTGATTCGAGTGAGGCACATCTACGGGATATGATCCATAATAATGGAGTCGAGTATTCTAGACATTACAACTTGGATTTCCAAGTGGATGATGCAGTCTATACATGAGTTTTAGGTAGTTATGATTAGAGTGGCACAAAAAAATCATGATGGTTCCTCAAGGAGATTGGCTTGGGACCCTAGGACTGTTCTATTTGACAACTTGATAGTTGATATAGATGAGATGAACCATTTTCTCCTTCCTGAGTTTACTCTTCGTATACTTAGGGTTGGTTGCTTTGGAGAGTGGTCTTATGAGGAGTTGATCGATTTTGTGCAGCTTATGATCGCCTGGTTTATCATGGAAAATCAGATGGATTACTATATCAACACCTTGCATATTACTGCTAGGAATAGAGAGTGTTTCACATCATCTAGAAATATCCGAGAGAGGTTTTCATTGAGAGGCCTTGCAGATGATGTAGGGGAGTATAAGAATTTTCAACAGAGCAAGTTAGGGCACACTCATTCGAGAGGATGGATGCAGTCTTTGGCCATTTCTGGGAAAGAGTGGGAGAGCATGTGGATAGACTGCATCACATGTTTACCAAGGGTACAATGGACATATAGTATGTCTATGGTGATTGATCAGTTCATACACTTTCTAGTGATATCTTCTGAGTATGGGGTAGCGTAGGTGATATAACTATCTAGTAGAGAGATGTCTAGAGTCCATGAGCATACTGGATTCATTTCTAGTGATCGGGATAGACTTCATTTTCTGACATTTGATATTGAGTATGGAAATGGATTTGCAGGCCATGAATTCACCTGGACACCTATGGAAGATACTATTCATGGTAGTAGATTCATCCCTTATAGGGATTTTAGGTGGGATTACTAGGGGAGGAGGAGGTAGACAAGGCATGGTGGTTGGACACTTATGATCAGAGTGGCACAACATCAACATGGTGGTTTCTTTCTGATATTATCTTGGGACCATGGTGACTTTATCTCTTATAAGCCGGTCCGAGAAAGGTTCACATGGAAGGACTTTGCAGACGATGTGTTGATATATTTTCTAGATTATATTTGGATGATTGTAGTACGCTAGGGGTGCTGGAGTATTAGATATTTTCCCTCTAATACTTGGAGAGTAGGTGTCATGGATTCCTTATCAATTCATGGTCACATAGACTTCTCTTGGATGCTTGATTTTAGAGTTGATTTGGTTGAATTGATTGAGATACATTGGTAGTACATGATCCTCAAGTATGGGGATGATTCTTCAAGGCCTTATAGCTTGGGGATGCAGGAGTGGAGGATGCAGACTAGGAAAGAGGATTAGGTATTTATGGTCAGAGAGGTGTAACATCATCATGATGGGTCATTTCTGGTGATTGCATGGGACCCTCGAATTGTATGGGTTAACAGTTTGGCAGCTAGTACATATAAGAGAACCATTTGTTACTTGCAGGAGGCCCCTGGTGTTGGCCCTGTTATCCCCTATCCTAGGGATAAATAAGGATATTATGTATCAAGGCCCATAGGTCCTAGACATGGATTACTGAGAGCCATATGACCTAAACTTGGCCTTAGAGGCCCCATATTTTATTCAGTGGATCATATCTATCACCAACAACAACATCCATCCCATCGGCTTGATCCTCAAGTGGCAGTGGTTCTTTCTCCATGAGGTAATGAGTCTAGGTATCATGGTATGTGTCACTTTGATTTTTGAAGCATTTTAATATGTGCACTGAACTCTCCTTTGTTTCATAACGTTTTCTTAGAAATTATGCTCTTTAACTTGTTCATACCTACGAGGGGGTGACATAGTGCCCTAGTAAGTTGGTTCCCTTAGGGATGAGTTTCCACTAGGTGGGTCTATGAAATGTCATCGTCCATTCCTTACATACTTACCACTTTTCATCATTGTCCTTCTCATCTTCCCCTACCTTGGTTCAGGCATTAGATTTGCCACACTAGTAAGGGTTGTACCTTTCCTTGTGGGAAGAAGGGGATAAAGGCCTAGAGGGTAAAAGAACTAGAAAAAGTTAAAATCCAAAATGAAACCTTGAGATTCTTCACCCAAGGATTCCTGAGAAAGCAACAAATGGATTCTTAGCAAGAAAACGGGACCCGTAAAACAAAATAAAACTCAAGATTTTGTTGGTGGATAGGAGGTCTCATCATGAACTAACTTATTAGGTCCATGGACATGTGGCGGTATAACACTACCATCTATCTGGTCACCAAGCTAGGGTAGTTGTTCTTGGTGGCATTTCCAAGATAAAGGGGGTCTCATCACAATCTAACCTTGTCATTTTCGTGAAGTGCTTGTGGGTAACGTTGTCACCACTGGTCACCATGCCAGGGTAGTATCCCCCAGCTATTCTCTTGAAAATAAAAATAAATAAGAACAAGAATAAAAGGCATTGAATGGGATAGGAAACAATTTCATCCATGACAAGGTGAAAGTTTCCCTCTACAAATGCACCCACATGTAAGACCTAAATTTCCCTGTTAACACTGCACCCCTTGCCCAAACATTCCCCTACACCATTTCATACAATTACATGAACTAGATAAGTACTCATCTAGGAAACACCCCAAACTTGAGAGGATTATCCCAATAGGACATCCTAAGACCCTCTCCAAACCTGGCTTGTTAAACTGCTGCATAACGTCTTTGAGCATTTGTCTGGGTAAAGGGGGGTTTGGTGCACATTTTTGGGTAGTTTGACTATTGGATATGATTGACATTGCTATGATCCCTGTGACTTATGATCCCATGGAGGGTGTATTTGTTGTTGTTGTAGGATCATTCCCGATGGACGGGTACATATGGGGAGATGATTAGCTCAGACCTCCATGGGGCTAAAATCCCACTAGGTGGATGTTGTGACCCCAACTAGGGGCATAGAGACACCAGAGGATGGCACCCGAAAAGAAGAAGGATGTTCCCCCCAATACACTCTGGCAAGCCTAGGCCCAAGGGGGTCTTTCCCTTCCACCATGACATTGGCCCTTGAAGGCCCCTGATGTCATCATATTGACTCTTGATGTCATTAGTTAGGGTTTTGCATGAGGACATTTTGGTTCTGGTTGGCACATGCGACAACTTTTGAGGCCTAGCATTCCATGAGAGGGCCTAACATCACCTTAATAAGGGCATGACATCATCCCTAAAGTCAAATTAGGGTTTGAATTGTTAATTTTATGTAAAAACTGGATTTTTGATGTAAACTAGCCATGCCGGCCTTTTGTGACCTAAAAGATAATTAATGGTCATTGTCATTGTATAAATAAGAGATAAAAATCTTTCATTTTTTCATCATTGATTCATCACTCAAGTAGAGGTCTAAAATTTGGCCTCCCTTAAGTGTATTTGGATGAATCTAGTGGTGCACACTTCTTGAAGGAGGCAATGTTTGGTGCATTTTGGCTATTTTCTTGTGGAGGATTTTTAACTAGGGTGATTTGCTAGATTATTCTTGGTGATTTAAGTGGAAAATCTGCATTTCTTTACTATGAATGAATTCTTATGGTTATTTTTACTTGTTTCATGTCTAATATTATGAAATTGCTAGCTTGAAACCCTGGGGGAATGACATATGTTATTATCTTTTTCCTTATAATATTCCATGTGCTAAAATCTCTTGAAAAGCACCTAATTTGAAGTAGACACTAGAGCCCTACCATTGTAGCACTCTAGTAACCCTACTTCCATTTTCCAATTGCATATTTTATTACATTTTGTTCAAGGAAAGAGAAAATCGCTAGGGCCTAACCCTTGTTACTTTCTAGAAAATTTTCTCTTGGAAGTGGATTTTTTAGGCCTTGGGATACCAACACCTCTCTTATCCTATCCACCCTTAAAAATATCATTATCATTTCTATATTTGCATTAATATTTTCTGCTGCCATTAGTGACTCCATTTACCCTAGAAAGGAACTAAACTACCTTCTACAAGTGGTGATTGATCAAACAAACACTTATACTCTTATCGTTGATCTCTTTCCTAACTTTTTATAGCCCTAAATTAGACTAACTTCTAAGATAACTTGCTGTTGTAGAAAAACATTGCTACAACCATATAAACATACATTAATTTGGCACATTTACCCACATAACTTGCACTAGAACCAATCAAAATTCAATTGTGATAATTGCTAGTGAATCTACTAGGTAAGTGCTAGTTTTGTGTGTAGTTTTCTTGCAGTTTTGACCATTTAAACTTGGTGTTGTTGCAAAAGATAGCTACAGTCATCTAACTGCAGAAAAATATCTGCAAAAGTGACATTAAAAGCTAGCTAATCATTGCCAATTTTGCTTGTGATAATTTACTATCAATTTTCCTAATCAAAGTCACATTTTATTGTCTTTTTCAAGCAATTTCAAGGCTTGAATCTTGTGGCTGTTATAAGATATTGATTTATGTTATAAACTGTTGCATTGCTGAAAATTCATAATCAATTAGCTTATTTTATGAAGGTTCATTGTCTTATGAAGTACTAACAATCATTTGGTACTTGGAAAGTGCCTTGTTTTCCTTGTTGTCTTGTTATGGGAAGGTACACAATATTATCCATTTACTTCATCCTTAAGACATAAAAGAAACCTTTGATTTGAGTTATCTATGAGAGGGGAAGTATTTCCTTGTGAATATTTTCCTTAGCCTTCTCAAACCCCCCAGGTCACCAGGGACATCTCCCCTGGGGTAGTCTTGACATACTCCTAAATAGAAAGGGATCTCCTATTAAGGTGACAATGATAGGTTATTCCCAGTTATGCCAATTATGTACCCACTTTCCTTGGGCTTTTGGGAAAGTACAAATTGTGTGATAACATTTTGTCCCCGTTGTCGGGGACACTAAGTCAATATTTCTCAACGAGACTTTTTCGATAAGTCTTTACTTCACAAATCTTACATGGCGACTCCATTGAGGGTGATTCCCTCTTTTCTCTTTGATGATCCATAGAAGGATTATCTGGTGACTCTACTAATGACAAAGCCAACCATGGCTTCTCAATGGGACCCGGGAAATTTCAAACCCTTAGATATGAGTAAAATTCCAGGTTACCCTCGACAAATGCCCTCGAGGTATGAGAAATGGCTCCCTAGATTCACTGGTAGTGTTGGGGTTAGAGCATAAAATCACATGGATAATTTTTGGGATTTCTTTCAACTCGACCCTATCAGTGATGATGTTGAGGATTTGGAAATGAAACTTTTCTCTTGCACTCTTCATGGAAATGCTAGGAAATGGTATGGTGATCTCCCTGATGCTAGCATCACATATATGGATAGGTTAGAAGAAACCTTTCTCAAGAAATGGGGTATTAAATTATGAGATATACATATGCTAATAAAAAGACATGAGTACGTGAAACAAACTAAGAACGATAGTATCTAGGAATTGCTTACCAGGTTTGAAAATTGTCTATGGAAAATTCCTAGAAGCCATCGTCCTGAAGAAAAATACCTCGCTTACCTCTATACCAATGCGCTCCTAGTTCATTTAGGGTTTCTCCTCATTAAAAATGGGACAAAAACAATCCATGAAGCTTATCACATGGCTATAGAAATCGAGGCAAATATCTCCTTGTTCAAGGAAGGACACCTCTTTACCCCAGATGCTCTTAGTTTGGAGAGATTAGTTTCCCTTGAGACCTTTACTAGTAATTTCCAAGAAAGAAGGGAAAAATACATTGATCAACAAAGGGTTGAGAAGAAAGGTCTTAATGAGGGTTTCCAATCCCATGAGGAAGATAACTAAATTACTCATGCTTCTACTGAGGATAATGAATACATGGTTGAAGAGAAAGAGCCTGAAGATATCGAACACGATGATGAAATATTTATGTGTGCTCCTCCCTCTAATGACGCCATCGAAGAGCCCATTCCTCCTTCACAAGAAGAAGAGGATGAGGTTAGTCACTTTCCTTTTCAAGTTTTTGATGATACCTTATTCTATGATTCAGAGGGGGAAGAAGAAAGGGAATCCTTGGACAAGACAGATCCTCCTTATTATGAAGTTGAAAATGTATAGACAAGTCATGAGGATGAGACAATGATGCATGCACTTCCATTTAATGAAGTTATCCAAATCCTTGAAGCTCCTGTACAAGAAGAAGTAAAAATGATAAGTTATTTTCCTTTCCAAGAGTCTAATAATTCTTTATTTTATGATTTGGAAAGTGAAGAAATCTTAGAGGATCCCTTGGATGTTTTACGCCCTTCATGTTATGATAAAGGTGATGACTTTGTTGATAATATTGATGAATTCATACATGTTGAAAAGCGTAAATGGGATGTGATTGGATATGATGGGGATCCCATTTACGAAATTGAGGGTCATTTCCAAAAGTTGCCTTTACAACTATCATATGAGGTTACTAATTATTTTGACATATGGCAACAAGGATATGATATGGTTGCAAAAAAAATTTAGACACCCAAGGATGACCTGGTGCTATGTTCTCCTAATGATTTTCAGTCATACCTTGAGGATTTTGATGAGTATTCATTTGAGCACTTGGATTTACTCTATAAAGAATATTATCAACCACCGTTGTGATTAGATATTGATAGGGGTAAGTAAATTTCTTTCCCAAAGCAGGATACCTATGACAAGGTTATCCAACCCCCTTCAATTACTTTACCTCACTATGTCACTAAGGGTGTATTTGGGAAACACGTCTCTTGTCTTGAATTTTCTTCGGGGCAAAGCCTAATTTTAGAATTCAAGGGTAGGTTGAATACATTAATAAGAATTTTATAGTCTCAGTCTTTCAAACTTCCCTTAAAAAATTATCAATCACCCTCTAGGTTCCTACTAGTCCCTTCCTAGACCTCAGGATGTGAAGATGTCCAAGCTAGCCAACCTTCAGACTCATTGAGTCAGTCTTTTGAACCTTTGATTTTTCACGATCCTTTTCTGAGATGGTTTGAGTACTTTCCTAAGAGTGTGACTTGGCATAATTTTATCCCTCCCTCTCACCTCCATGAACAATACTTTATGATTTTCAAAGATGTGATACATGTTCTAACTCATGTTATTTTTGTTCTAGACTTATCACTGTTTTGGTTCATGATGAAGCACAGAGGCAGGTACTATGAGATATTGCTAGGATGATTTCACTTGTTATTTTATTACACCTAGCATTCAACCAACAGGTAATTATAGGTAGGTAGGCATTTTTATTTCATTGTATATATCATCTACATGTCATGCTAGAGTAGTATAGTTGTAGTTTCATTTTCATTTGTATATGTATATACTTGCTTAATTTTTATCCCATTGTATCATATATGAGTGAGGGGTTATATCACCACCCCAAAGGATTACTAATTCTTTTGTTGTGATCTAGCAGATTACAAGTCATGCCATAGATGTTGAGTTTCTCATGCGCTCTGCAGTGAACACATGTCCCCGAGTTGGAGCCAGATGTTATCCCCTATCCTAGGGATAACTAAGGAGATTATGTCTCGAGGCCCACAAGTCCTAGACATGGAGTACTGAGAGCCATATGAATTGATCTTGGGCCCGGAGGGCCCATCATTTCTTCAGTGCATCCTATCTATCAGGAGCAGTAACATCCATCCCATCGGCCTGATCCTGAAGTGGTAGTGGGTCTTTCTCCATGAGGTAATGAGTCTAGGTATCATGGTATGTGTCACTCTATTTTTTGAAGCATTTGAAAATGTGCATTGAACTCTCCTTTGTTTCATAAAATTTTCTTGGAAATTATGCTCTTTAACTTGTTCATACCTGGGGGGTGACAGAGTGACCTAGTAAGTTGATTCCCTTAGGTATGAGTTGCCACTAGGTGGGTCTATGAAAGGTCATCGTCTGATCCTTCCATACTTACCACTTTTCATCATTGTCCTTCTCATCTTCCCCTACCTTGGTTTGGGCATTGATTTTGCCACACTAGTAAGGGTTGTACATTGCCTTGTGGGAAGAAGGGGCTAAAGGCCCATAGGGTAAAAGTAGTTGGCAAAAGTTAAAATCCAAAATGAAACCTTGAGATTCTTTGACCAGAAATTCTCGAGAAATAAATAAATGGATTCTCAGTAAGAAAAGGGGATCCATAAAATAAAATAAAACTCAAGATCTAGTTGGTTGATAGGAGGTCTCATCATGAGATGACTTATTAGGTCTATGGGCATGTATTGGTATGAGACTACCATCTATCTGGTCACCAATATAGGGTAGTGTTTCTTGGTGGCATAGCCAAGAGAAACGGGTTCTCATTACGAGCCAAACTTCTCATTTCCGTAAAGTGCTTGTGGGCAACGCTTTCACCACTGGTCAACACCCCAGGGCAGTGTCCCCAAAATATTCTCTTGAAAAGAAAAATAAAAATGACAAATAATAAAATGCATTGAATGGGATAGGAAAAACTAGCATCCATGACAAGGTGCAACTCGCCCTCTACAGAGGTACCCACAAGAAAGACCTATATTTCCTCGTTATCACTGCACCCCTTGCCCAAACATTCCCCTACATTGTTTCATACACTTACATGACCGAGACCAGTCTTCACCTGGGAAACACCCCAAACTTGAGGAGGATTATCCCAATAGGACATCCTGATATCCTCTCTAAACCTGGCTTGTTAAACTGCATAATGCCTTTGAGAATTTGTCTAGGTAAAGTGGGGTTTGATGCACATGTTTGGGTAATTTGATTATTGGATGTGATTGACATTGCTATGATCCCTGTGACTTATGAGCCCATGGAGGGAATATTTTATTTTTCTAAAGGACCATGCTCGATAGACAGGTACATACGGGGAGATCATTAGCTCTGACCTCCATGGGGCTAAAATCCCACCAGATGCATGTTGTGACCCCAGCCAGGGGCAAAGAGACACTAGAGGATGGCACCAAGAAAGAAGAAGGACGTTTCCTTCGATACACTCTAGAAATCCTAGGCCCAGGGGGGTCTTTCCCTTCCACCATGACATTGTCCCTTGAATTCCACTGACGTCGTCATATTGACCCTTGACATCATCAGTCAGGGTTTGGCATGAGGACGTTTTGGTGCTAGTTGGCACACGTGATAGATTTTGAGGCCTTTTGAGGCCTAGAGTTCCATGAAGGGGCCTAATGTCACCCTAAGAGGGGCATGATTTCATCCCTAAAGTCAAATTAGGGTTTTAATTGTTAATTTTATGTAAAAACTAGATTTTTGATGTAAATTGGCCATGTCCGCCTTTTGTGACCTAAAAGATAATTAAAGGTCATTGTCATTGTATAAATAAGAGATACAAATCTTGTATTTTTTCATCATTGATTCATCACTCAAGTAGAGGTCTGAAATCCATCCTCCCTTAAGTGTATTTGTCTGAAACTAGTGGTGCAAACTTCTTGAAGGAGGCAATGTTTGGTTCATTTTGGCTATTTTCTTGTGGAGGATCTTCAACTAGGGTGATTTGCTATATTATTCTTGGTGAATTAAGTCTAAAATATACATTTATTTATTGTGAATGAATGGTTATGGTTATTTTTACTTGTTTCATGTCTAAGATTGTGAAATTTCTAGCTTGAAACCCTAGGGGAATGACATATGTTATTATCTTTTTCCTTATAATCTTCTATGTGCTAAAATATCTTGAAAGGAACATAATTTGAAGTAGATACTAGATCCCTACCATTGTAGCACTCTAGTAACCCTAGTTCCATTTCCCAATTTCATATTTTATTACATTTTGTTCAAGGAAAGAGAAAATCACTAGGGCCTAGCCTTGTTACTTTCTAGCAAATTTTCTCTTGGAAGTGAATTTTTGAGGCCTTGGGATACCAAAACCTCTCTTATCCTCTCCACCCTTCAACATGTCATTATCATTTCTATCTTTCCATTAATATTTTATGTTGCCATTAATGACTCCATTTACCCTAGAAAGGCACTAGACTACTTTCTACAAGTGGTGATTGATCAAACAAACACTTATACTCTTATCCTTGAACTCTTTACTAACTTTTTATAACCCTAAATTAGACTAACTCCTAAGATAACTTTATTCTGTAGAAAAACATTACTACAACCATATAAGCATACACTAATTCGGCACATTTACCCACATAACTTGCACTAGAACCAATCAAAATTCAATTGTGATAATTGCTAGTGAAACTACTAGGTAAGTGCTAGTTTTGTGTGTAGTTTTCTTGCACTTTTGACCATTTAAAATTGATGTTGTTGAAAAAAATAGATACAACCATCTAACTGTAGCAAAATATCTGCAAAAGTGACATTAAAATCTAACTAATCATTGCCAATTTTGCTTGTGACAATTTACTATCAATTTGCCTAGTCAAAGTCACTTTTTATTGTCTTTTTCAAGCAATTTCAAGGCTTGAATCTTGTCACTGTTATAAGATATTAATTTTTGTTATAAATTGTTGCATTGCTACAAATTCATAATCATCTAGCTTATTTTATGAAGGTTCATTTTCTTATGAAGTACTAGCAATCATCTGGTACTTGGAATGTGCCCTGTTTTCCTTGTTGTCTTGTTCTGGGAAGGTACACAATATTATCCATTTTCTTCATCCTTAAGACATAAAAGAAACCTTTGATTTGAGTGATCTGTGAGAGGGGAAGTATTTCCTTGTGACTATTTTCCTTAGCCTTCTCAAACCCCCTAGGTCACCAGGGACATCTCCCCTAGGGTAGTCTTGACATACTCCTAAATAGAAAGGGATCTCCTATTAAGGTGACAATGATAGGTTATTCTCAGTTATGACAATTATGTACCCACTTGCCTTGGGATTTTGGGCAAGTAAAAATTGTGCGATAACATGCCCATTACAAGAAAATACTATGGGTGATAGGTACTCCACATCTTTCAGGTTGGTTTGGGACCTGAGAATCATCACTAGTTTCAATTTGGTTCAGTTTGTTGTTCCTTTGGGTGTGATGGAATTTCTTAAGGACGAGTAATATTTGAGAAGGGGGAATTTTTCATGTCCCCATTTTTTGGTTCCCCTATTATGTAGTGGAAATGACTTCCGTGGCTTGTCAGCGAAGAACAAGGGAGTCAAAAGGGGTCATTTAATGTCACTTAGTTAGGAGATGTTATGTTTTTAAAGTGACATTAAGAAAATAAAGTAACTTTATATTAATAAGTTACTTATACATTATTAAAGTGACTTTTATTATTAAAATGAAATTAAAAGGGGAATAAGGGTCATATTTGATTTAGTCAAAAAGGGAACAGTTCTAAAAGGCACGGAAAAAGAATAAAAGGAGGGGTAGAGATTCACCTTGGATTGTGATTTGATCTCTCATTTTGGAATTTCTCTTGGAGGCGTTGTTTCATTAGGATTTAGTAAAACCCTTCCACTATTGGTTTGGTCTCGGTGGTGAAATATCCACCCTAGCTAGACAAGAGGGGGATCCATCCAGGATTTCCATTGGATCTTCAATTCGGAGGTTTGTTTTCAACTGGAGGTATATTGTATTACGCATGAGACTTGAGGGTATTGAAGTGTTCTGTAGGTGTGTGAAGATTTCGAGGGAAGGATCTATTTTCTACAGGTCTGTTGTGGCACCCTCGTGTGATGAGTACATGGGGTTCCATGAGGACCTTCTTTTTTTCTAGCTCCATCCCACAAGACATTGTTGGTTATCCAGCTTCGTCCCGCAAGTACCTCTGCAAAACTGAAGTGGCCGAGACACTTGGGCATGGGTAGCCAGATTGTTGTTGTCGGTGTTGGAGCAACTCAAATTTATCTCCAATGGGGGTTTAATACTTACAGGGGTTTTAAATCGCATTCTTGAAGAGGGTTTGGAGACTTGGAGTCAACCCTTAAGTAGGTTGGATAAAGAACCATATTCTAGAAGGGATCTTAGCACTACACTGGTTTTTTATTTTTTTAGTTTATATTTTTCTATTTTCACAACTGCCATAGCATCCTTAGACATTATATTGTGTGGTCAAGATTCCATTATTAATAAAGTGGCATATTATCTCTTCTATTTTCTGGTGTATTTAGATCAAATGCATCATGTTTGAAATTATTCCTATCTGTGGGTTATGTGCAAAATGTTTGTAGAAAGTCCTCAATCAACTTAATAACATATAAAGAGTGTAACCAAAACTATATTAGACAATAAATTTGACATATTCTTATTTGGGATATTACAATCACAACCACCCATTTCAATAGAAAACACATGATATTTGAGATGATACTTGCCCATTTGAAGTTTCACATTTTCATATCGACCACCACATTTATTGAAATTTTATGCAAAGAGTCATGCTTGCATCATGATGGGATACTCTAAAGAGTCTAAATCCTATCGATTATTTGACCCTGTAAAATGACATATCATTATTAGAAGAAATGTATGGTTTGATGAGAAGTATTCTAGCATCAAGTTGTTGAATGTTTCCTCTATATTGTTACATGATGCTCACTTTGATGTTGCTTATGATTCTAGTTCTCCTGTTCCATTTTTTATGCCTTCGATGGGACAATCAAAATTTGTTCCTGTTTCGACTAGATCTTTGACCTCTGAGTCGATTGGTCAGTTGATTTCTATTTCGATTGGTCTTCCATCTCCTTCAATTGAAAATGTTTTGACTTTTGATCGACCTTCTATAGTGAACAACAATTCACCCCTTTCTTGTCTACCTAGATGGTATTCCAAGATAAATGAAGCTATTGGTCTTGATGTCAGTGATGTTTCTTCAGGCCGACAAACTTGTAGTCAAAAGAAACATGTCAACATTACTTTGATAACTCATGTGCTTGAAACCTTTGATTCTGTTACCTACTCATATGCAAGGACAACTTGAATGGGAGAAAGATATGCATATAGAAATGGATTCTTTGTTGAAGAATCACACTTGGGATTTAGTTCTCTGACCTGAAGGGAAGAACATTATGAAGTGTCAATGGGTCTACAAAACCAAATTTACCTCTGAAGGTGTTGTTGAGCATAATAAATCTCACTTGGTTGTGAAGGGATTTTCTCAACAAGAAGGCATCGAATACACTAAGACCTTTTCCCTTGTTGCCAATATGAGCTCCGTTCCACCGATTCTTTCCCTTGCTACTTTTTTTGGATGGAAGATCCACCAAATGGATGTGAAGAGTGTTTTTCTTCATGGAGACCTGTTGACAGGCATTTATGACACACCGTCAATAGGAAGGGAATAGTCTAGTCTGAGGTTGTCTAAATAACCCAAGCCGTTTGAAATAACTACCCCTGGCAGGTTTAATGACTTCGTTAGCCGATAAAGGGATCTAATCTAAACTACAAAAATAAAATAACTAACTATGCCTTAACGAAGATCTACTATATACATTCAGTATTCTCACTTTTATATACACCATATATAAATAAACAAGTGCAAGATTTGCGAGAAACCTTGTAAACTAAGGTTGTACAAGAGAACCAAATCTCAGGAAAAATTAAATAGATCTAGAACATACTACTAATCTAATTTTAACCTTGAAACTAAAAAAGGAAAATAAATGAATGTAAATAATAATGTTTTGACTTAAATAAAAAAAGTTTTTAAGCTTAATGTTAATTTACATTCAAAAAATATAAATAAAAAAGAAAAAAAAATCATTAACCTATAACTGACAAGTATTTAAAGAGAACTTTTGGTTGTGCCTTCTTGTATAATGTTGCTCCAAAAACCTGTATGTTAAGAGAAATATATACCAGAAGGTTGTATAATTCTAAGATTGTGATAGTGTCAGGATAAAACTCACTTTAACTGACAATTTAAATCTATTTAAAATGCAGAAAGAACAACTTTCAAATCATGATTCTTAGTGAAGATATAATAGACTAATCGGCAATAAGAAAAATCGTAATAGAACAATTATATCATTGAAAATATGAATTACCTGAATAAACTCAATATAATACAAGATTTGTATCAAAGTAATGCAATCACAAAGACCAAGAGAATTGGGATAATGGACTCTTAAAGATTGAAAAAATTAATACATAAATGATAGAACAAACCGTGTATTGATAAAACAAACTAAAACTAATTTAAATCAATGCATAATCAATTACTCAAAGAATATGAAGATATTATAATGAAAACAAAACCATTTTACTCATAGGAAAAAAACCATTAAGCAATCTAAAATTTCATATTTTTCTTCGAAAATACTGGTGCATTCTCCCAAAATTCCAACCATCCGTTACTCTTGAAAAGAAAAAGTTTACAAAATAAATAATATACAAAAAAGAAAGGATAAAAATCCTCCTCTAAAATTATTGGATCTCCTTGGCTCTGAACTTTCTCATATATTTATGCAATGAATGAACAGTCTAGGCGTCACTAATAATTTCCTCCACCTAAAATTTTCCTCATAGAGAAACAAAAGTATCTCTCAAATCGCGCATTTGTTTGGTAAAAATCTCGCGACCAAGATAAATGGGTCCATTATGTAGATGGGTTTTCAATTTTTTATTCATATTTCTCACAGTTTGGCTACAATCAGTCCAACAAAATTGTCTGTCTATTCTTGAACGCATTTCCAAATCTTATTTGTTATTGCTCATAAATTATTTGCAGCAATCCGATGTTATTTTTGGATCAATTATATTGAATGTATTTAGATAATAAATTCAAGCCATGATCAGATCCATACCAAATATCTGATAATAGAAACCTATGAAACAAAAATAAACCAATTTAATAACCTAAATATAAAAATTGTGAATAAAGCAAAATCTAGAACAATAAAATTAGAATGAATTTAAACTAAAAGCTAACTATAAGTTGTAAACAAATATTGTTTATATTTTTCTTTTCAAAATATGATCTTAAAATTCTAGAAGCTTCAAGTTGATGGAGAGGAGAAAAATATTAATTTTGGGTTTCCACAAAAATCAAACAAATGATAGATATATATATATATTTTTAGAAATGAGATGCAAAATGACAAAATAATTTAATTAATTAAAACCACCAAATGATTTTGTGAAAATGAGAAACCAACCAAGATATTATTTGATGAAGTATTGAACCCATTATTCCAGATAGTCAAAATTGCTAATGAGCAAAAGACGAAAACATAATTATAACTTAAACGAAAGTAAAAAGTTGATAAAAATTAATGTTTTCATTTAAATAATTAAGATTTCTATGCTCGTCTCTCCATTCAAATTTGATCAAATGTGAACAAATGTCATAGAAACAATGTGTCACAATAAGATTTCTTTCTGTAAAATCAATTTTATTAATCCATGTCTTCAACCAAGACATTCTCATAGAAGATAAATTCAATAAGGAAGAGGTAATAACAAACTCCCAAATTATGAAGCTTGTCCATCAACATCAAAACTTTGTAGAAAGAAAAACGAATGGCATTTAAATTTCATGAAATTCAAACCAAACAAAAGAAAAGAATACAAAATCAAACCAACCTCGAAATAAAGAAAACCAATACCAATCCAATCAAGTCAAAGGGAAATAAATGAAGAATCCAAGTAAAATTTAGAGGGACCCTAGATTTTGATTAAAGAAAAAGAAGGGGGTTTTTGCGGGCAACCAACAAGACCTATCTGAAAAAAATTTCATGGAACAAACTCTTGGTTTTCTGACAGGTTATAACTTGGTTTGTCGACTTTAGACGTGTCTTTATGGTTTGAAGCAAGATCCTAGAGCTTGGTATGCTAAGATTGACAATTTCTTTCTTCGGCTTGGTTTCAAATGTTGTGAATCTGATCATATTTTATATGTACTCCATTCTCATGGAAACACTTTGATTATTGTTGTATATGTTGATGACCTTGTCATAATTGGCAATAACATTGATCTCATTCTTATATTGTAGAAACAACTTGTTGACTCCTTTTTCATGACGTATCTTGGTATTCTACATTATTTTTTGGGTCTTCAAGTATTACCAATTTATGATGGTTTTTTCATTTCTCAATATAAATATGTAATGGATCCCTTGACACATTTTAAGATGGAAATTGTAAGCCTTGTGCTACTCCTTTTCAATTTGGATCTAAGCTGAGAAAAAAATTTCAAACTGCCAAAGTCAATGCTACCCTCTATCGACAACTGGTTAGCAGTCTCATTTATTTTACTCACAGTTGACTTGAAATTTCCTTTGTTGTTAATGTGGTTTCTCGTTTTGTGCAGGATCCCAGAGAAAGTCACTAGAAAGCGGTCAAAAGGATTGTTTTTTATCTCAAAGGTACCACTCATCTTGGTATCAACTATTATCAAATTTTATATTCGTTGGTCAAATTCACCAAGTTTGAATGGCCAGGTGACAATGATGATAGGTATTCCACTTCTGGCTATGTATTTTTTCTTCAATACTAGACCATAGGTTTGGTTGTGAAAGAAACATAAGGTAGTCTCTCTGTTGACTACATAGGAAAAATATTGTGGCACTGTTAATCCAGGTAGATAGGTAGTATGGATTCACCAACCCTTGGGTGATCTTGTATTTCATGTACAGACCTCAACTACACTTTACTATGACAATCAGAGTGCCATTCAAGTTGTTAACAACCCTGTTGCACATAGTAAGATGAAGCATGTTGAGATCCATGCTCACTACTTGCAACAATTGGTTCTTGTCTCTCTTATTTATTGAAGAACAAATGATAAGATTGTTGAGATATTTACAAAGCCTTTGTCTAAAACTAAATTTATCAATCTACATTCAATGATCAGGCTTCAGTAAGATGCAATTATGTGGGGGTGTCATGTTGACATAATTTCACCTCATGAATCTCTAAAGTCGGTTACTGATGGGGGGTTGTTGGAACCTCAATTTCTGATGGTTCATCACACTTCTCTTGGAATCAGTTGGTTGGGTGATTGAACAACATTTGGAAATAATCAATCGAACGATTGACCAAAATCTAGAAATAGTGGGTCGGGCGATCAACCATATATCTATGTCATTTTGTCGAGTAGTCGATAAGCTTGTCGATCAAACATTTGACCAGTAGTTGAAGACAATTGGTTGGTGGATCGACCATCTGAGCAATTGACTACAAGCTGGGTGCATGGACGGTCGAGTCCAGCATCCTTGTCGAGTCGAGTAGACAACGCAGATTTAACAGAGTCAACTCTAACCACAGACAATTGTATGTGGATAAGATCTTCTTGATTCCAAGGAATATGGTTAGATATTGAGGCTATAAATAGCAGACCCTATGGGTCATTATCAAGTGAATTGTATGCTAATAGTTAACATGGTGTGTGTGTGTTCAACATACATTGTGATGTTCTGATCACAATGCACTCTGCTTAAGTGTTGTAACAATGTCTCTAGACAACACCTATTTTCTTTGAAGGTTATTCCTCTTCGATTATCTGCAGTTCTGTTTATTTTTTTCATATTAGGTTACACCCAATACCCAACATTTAATTCACTATTTTTTTTCTTTTTCTTTTTTCACTTTTTAAATTTGCATTGGTTTTATTTTTTTTCCAACCTTCATAAATTGTTGAAATGGCTTGTAGGTAATGAGTCTTACAGCCATTCATTGGTTTAGTTCCATTTTTCATCACATCTCCCCATTGACAGGATTTTTGGTCTCCAAAATATTGAAGGAAACCAATCTGGATCAATGTACCTTATGTCTACTTCTTTGGAATTTGTTTGCTCTGAATATGAATCGTAGCTACAAACTTGACACTGGCTTGAGCTCTAGTCCTGGATATGGTTTTGGATCCAATTGTTGGCTCACTTGTTCCTACAATGAAGAAGTCTTCTCAATGAGTCTTAGATATGAGAAATATCTAGATCTGAACTTTGTAATCAACATCCATTCCCATCTCTCTCATTCTTGGAGATAGTCCATCTTGGCAGTTAATGAAACCAAGTTGAATTCTAGTCTATTTGTTTAGTGTGACCCAAACATTCTATTCCATCACATAAAAATTCCATAAGGGAAGTGTGGTTTGCATTCTTTTCTAGGATTAGTTGCTTCCGTACATGGAAACAACTCTCTGGTGCCTACACATACTTACATGCATGCATGGAGTTCTCAATAACTCTCCCAAGGGCTTGACCTCCATGCACCAATATCCAACACATCTCCAAGAGGGATTTCTTCAGATGCAATATTGAAATCAACAATTGGATTGTGGATTCCCTTGACATCAAACTGATGTTTGTATTTTTGGTATCACGGGCCTCCTTTTCTACTATAGCTCCTTAGATAGCTTCTATTGCTTATATTGGAGATGCAAGCAAGTCTTAATGCTCTTCAATATTCACTCTCCACACTCTTCTATTGGTTGTGTGGTTTCTAGGGTGAATATCTGGATGAAGTTGCCAACATTGTTCTTCTGAATGACCACTCAAATTGTAATGGTAAAAATGGTTATTGGTCTTGTTATAAAGACTGCTTAAGATAGTCCTTTTCTTCTCATGCTTATGAATTTGTTTTTGTATTATGGAATAATTGTTTTCCTTCTTTCTTTGAGAAAATTTAGGCTTATAGAATATGGCTTATTTCTGCTATCAATATTCCTCAAGATGGCCTTTCTTCTTGTAAAACGAGCAAGCCTCTAAATACCAACAATTGATAGTGATGTGACATTTACTCTTGTAGCAGTGACAAACAAGCGATGTCATATTTGAGGTAGACCTATTTTTGTTCTTCTCCTTCTTGCATTAGATGATTGGATTACTTCTTCTTTTGAGTAATAGTGCAGGCTAAGTCTTCAATTTCTTCTCTTTATCACCCTTCTGATCATTTCCACAAGAAGGTTGAGGTGGTAGTTGGCTAGACCTTCATGTACTATTGCTCTTTCTTATGATGAGTAGGCCAACTCTATCATGTATTTCACCTTCACAAAAGTTGTCTTCCTGGTCATGAGCCTTTCCTCTCTACCATCAAAACCTAGGCCTTCATGCTTGAATAACAATGTAGATACAATGGAGCTTAGGATGCTTTATCTTCTCTTTCCCAACCCTTTTCCATCATATCCCATTTTCCATAAGATATTGGAACCAATTCCTTTGGTATGATTTTCAAATTCACCAAGCTACTCTTGAGAAATGTCTATGGAAGGTGAACTTACCAAAGTGGTCTCGGTCATGGTTCTGGATTTAATAGTGGCAATGCAAAATGTCCTTGCTTCCCAATTCTCTTGGATAGTTTCTTGGATATTTTCCAAGGCCTCCTCTTTATTTAACAACTCTTGTTGCAATTGAGCCATCATATGAGTGAGCCTATATTCTTGCAAGCTATCCAACTAAATGACCTTCTCTAGCCTATATTCTTGCAAACTATCCAACTGAATGACCTTCTCTCCTAAGTGTATAAGCTAAAATCCATTCTTGTCCCAATATATCATGACCACAATGAGGGAGTCTTTACATTCTTCAAACTACTTATTTAGTAATGGAAGCAGTTTGGTAGAGGTCTCAAGTTTCTTCTCCATCTCTTCTATCCTTTCGTCATACATATGGACCTTCTCTTTCAAGCACTTGCTCTCTTCTTGAAGATGATAATTTCGATCACATAAGTCTTCCAAGCTCTATATGTTTCCTTTACCCATGTTGGGGTCTACAAAGTTCTCGTAGCTACGTCATGGTCAAGGATTCAACCACTTTGACACCTTATGATCTATAAACTAGGGACTTATAACCCACTTGCTTCATCAACATGGATCTTCTATAGAAATCACTTATGATATTTGTTCCCAGTATTCATAATGTCTACAAGGATTATGTTATTGATGGAATTATATGTTCTTGATGGAAGTCTGTGTGCAACACTAACTCTATATTCTATATGGCTACTAGGCCTCTGTTCTTGGTGAAGCTTATTATATACAATGATTATATGGATCATTTCTCTATGTGACCTACACATAATAAACCAGATGACAATGCAATGGAAATTATTTGTTCTTAGTGAGCCAATCAATGTTAGGTATCTAACTCTGTAGTAAGTTAATTACTTTGTTCTCATAATTGATCTCTGGTGCTTCTATGCTCAAGGAAATTTTGAGGTCATCTTCTATGTAGTTACTCTTTGCTCACTATTCTTCTGAAGGTGAGTGAGAATGACATGTTGGATGGCCCCCAGGCTTTAGTTCCATGGAAGAACAAGGCTAATTCTCAACAAGGGAGAAACCTAATCATTAATACAATTATGATAATGTCTAGTTATATTTCTAGTGGTTTGGTTTGTATGATGTCGAGTGCTCAATAAAATCAAAACCAAATTACAAGATTCTATTGGCATGTATAATAATATTTAAAAAAATTGTTAATAGCAATTTACATGAATAAGAGATAGAAACAACTAATGCTAATCACTCCAAGAATAAGAACACTAAATTTTTTTGAAATCGTCTCAACCTAATGCTCATAGAACCAACAATATGTTTGGATTATAAAATATTTATTTATTCTTATGTCATGGAGAATAGTACAACCTATGATCAATGGTGATCATAAACACCATCAATATGTCTCTTGAGGTTATTCAATTCCTTATGCAACATGACCAAGGCATCTAATTTCAAAGAGTATCTGAGCACCTAAGAAAATTACTCATTCATCTCTTGATCAAGTATTTTCAAGTTCTCTTTGTCATTGTTTCTTTCTACCTCATCCACCTTTTATTTCAAAACTTACAAAACATTAATACCTTGTTCAAAGATGGATTTAAGACTTTTGTAATAGTCAATTAGCATGCCATACTCATGAGCATCCTCATTGAAATTTTTGAAAGAGGCTTGTTGGCTAGCCAATTCACTATGAACATGTCCAAGACTTATAGAGTTAATATTCTCAAGACTAGAGGAAGCGTTTAGGTCGTTCCCCATTTGAAAAACCTTCAACTATTGAGTGTGAATTAGAAAATGTGTCTCAAGGGTCGCAATATCTAATCCTCACTGATGTGCCTCAAGGTTGAATATACTTATAAAAAAACACCTTCTAAAGGATTTATAAGAAAAATACATAATCTGATACTCCTCATCATGAACCTTTCTCTGTATACAAGCTAGCACTCTACCTGACTGTCATGATGCCATCAATATTCAAAATAATCCGAACACATTAGCTTCGAAGATTTGTTTTGTCATCCCATTCCCCACATTAATGCCTTTGTTTATCTCAACATTTTCATGCCAATTTTGAAGCTCTATAACAATAGCAATTGGATCAAATTGACCAGGAAATGAGTTGACCTATCAATGCGAAGTTCAGTAAGTGAGGACCACTTGACCAAGTAGGAGTCGATTCAACTAGGGAGGAAAAACTGCTAGGTAAAGGAATCAACCAGGTGAGGAAGGCATATGGCTCTAAAGAAAGAGGAAATTCCCTAGGAAAGTAGGTCAATGGTCTAAGTAGAGGGACAAGTTACTAAATTAATGAGTCTGATAACAAAAACTCAACCCAAAATTTGTAACAACCTTGTTATTATATCCATTGATCTTAGGGTCTCCATTAAATGGACAAACATCATCGTGTAGTCCTTGGATTTGACATAAAATGAATGGGAAGATAATTTATGAGTGTTGCTAATAGATATACAATAGATAATTGTTCATTTCAATTATGAATTCAACTAGATGGAGCACCTTGAACATAGCTAAGAACACCAATAACCCATACTCCATATTTAACATAGTCATAGAGACATTAATTGGTGTAAAGAATTAAGAAAGATAAGAGAATCATTCCACACAAAGGAAACTTCACAACTATAGAGAAATCCAAAAACAAGACACAATGTTTACACTAGAAACCCAAATGGGAAAACCAACTTCGAATGGTGGCTAAATTCTCATTTCAACAATATCTAGAACAATGCATCTCTTGGCTCTCTATACATATTTCCCTCTTGGCCGACAAAAATATCTTTGAGAGTGAAATCAATGGAATAAATAGGGAGATCTATGGGTAAGGGGAAGGCCAAAAATCATGACCCTTCATTTCCCTTTCCTCAACCTTCTCTCATATTCTATTTTTTTCTTTTGATTTAGTTCATTGTTTTTTCTTTTGCCTTAATCAATTTTTATATTTGCATTGATTTTATTTGTTTGTTAACCTTCATGAATTGTTGAATTGTATTGAAGGCACTCATTCCTACAACCATTCATTGGTTAAGATCCATTTCATATTAGTTGTTCTCCTATGCCTTGGAAGGATATTTTGTTGATGAACTTTTCTCGATAGAATCAAGCACCTTGATATGATTCTACTCAATAATGTGACACAAATGATCAAGTTTCTTCTTCATGCAATTATGTTCATCATTCTTGAGCTTACTGCAATAGTCATAATTGAACCTCTCAATATTAGGCTTATCACCTTTCAAATGGGAGGTTTCAAAAGAAGATTTATATTTATACTCTTTTCTCTATTCCTGGTCCTTCTCATCTATACTTTTCTATTTCTCGTTGTTCTTGTTTGAATCCTTTGAATCCTATGTACCTTGAATGGAAATGAGTGCATGTGACTTTGGATATTTCAAGGTACCCATGTGCACAAGTTTGTCCTATTTGTTGCTAAGTGCAGTAGCAATTTCATCAAGAGATGGAATTTTCCATGTGATTCCAAGTGCATCCTTAATGGACTAGAATGTAGAAACAAATGTGGAGAATTCAGGTACAACTTTAGCAACAATGGAAATAATCAATTGCTTATCATTTTTCTCAATCTTTCACTACTTTAGTTTCAATCTCAATTATTTTAATTTGGTGAAGAAGTCATGGATGGTGTCAAAACTACTTAGGCTCAAGTTGATGAGATCATTCTCCAATTGGTGTCCTCTTAACATGTCCTACTTCCCAAACAATAATTCAAGTGTATTCCATATTGATTTCGTGAATTAGTGGATTTAATGTGGAAACGAATATTGGGAGATACATATAGACACAATAATCCATATGCCTCATCACATCTATCATAACACTTCATTTTTTTTGTAGCTAGCATTGGTTCAATTTATGTTCCCATTGTTATTAGGAACACTCCTTTGCTCCTAAAATAATTAGCATATTAGATTTCCATTCATAATAATCGAATGGGGGGAGAAGGGGAACTTGATTTTTCTCCATAACCACTAGAATAAATATCGATCTACTACAAAATAGAGACCTCATGTTGCTAAATCACAAATAACCTTCAAACCGATGAAACAAATCCATGCATGCAATTGTGATGCAAGAAGAACTCCCTAGATACTTAATCCAAGAGTAAACCACCATAGAATCTATGATTTTGTTTATCAATTATGATTCTCCAGATCATCCAAAGATGCAAGAGAAGAGCATACTCAACATATAAAAAAAAAATCAAAAATAAAACTCTCATTTAGATAGCCTTTGGCTCTAATACCATATGAGATGCAGTTGCATAACCAATTTAGTTATGGTTGCAAAACAGAGGCTGCAGATTCATTGTAGTTGTTGTTGCGGATCTACTATAGCTATTGTTTTGAATTTATAGTGGATGTATACCCCCTATAGTTGTTGATACAAATCTACTATATTTTCTATTTTGAATTTGCAATGGTTGTAGATCCATTGTAGTTGTGGCTACAAAACCACCCAAGATCTATAGTGTAAAGAAAATCACATAGATCAGAGAAGTTAAAACCAGACTGTTGTAATAGGAAATCATGTATCTCATTAACTCTACAACTATGTCATTAAACGAAGATCAATATATGCAATACAAATAGAATCTCATACTTAGAGGATTCAAGAAAGAAAACCATACAAGTGAATTCCATGAATCTCTCCATAAAGAAAGGAACAAACACACCTAATTAAGCTTAATTGCCTGTGTGCCTGAAACTATTAAAGCAAGTGGTAAGTGCACTAAAGTAAGCAACATATGAACAATGTACACCAACACTAGTGGCCTCATAGCCTATCTTGGGGTGGAATCCACAAATAATTTCTTACAATTGGCTAGAAAATTGCTTACCAACAACCAATTTCCTTGGACCATCTTGTTCAAAAGATAAATGTTCGATGTCTATCAAGTGGATTTGAAAGATGTTCTTTAGAAATGGCCCAATGGTTTATTGTATGGTTTCAAAATAACATATTTCAAAGTGGCCTAATAGATTTTTTTCCTATATTTTGAATTAGCATCTTCAAAACGGGCCCAATGGCCTATTACAAGAATCAAAAGTGACTAACAACCATCTTTCAAAAGGACTCGATGGTTTATCAATAAAATTTGAAAGAAGATATTTTGAAGTGACCCAATGTTCTGTCGAGAGGTTTCAAAAGAACATCTTTTGAAGAGGCCTGATGGGCTTATCTTTTTTCTTTCAAAGTGGAATCATTTGAAAAGGCCCTATGGCCTATCAAGTTGATCTTTCAAAAGTGGCCAATGGCTAGATTTCAAAAAGGTTGAAACTTGAATGACTTATCTGTTGACAGGCAAAAATGACCGTTCGTTAACTAGAAGAATGAGTCTAGTCTGGGGTTGTCTAAATAACCCAAGCCATTTGGTGTAACTCATTCCAATGGGTTTAATGGCTTCGTTAGACAATCTAAAAGTCCTAAAAGAAACAAATAAAAGAAAGAAATAACTAACTGATTACCAATCACTATATATATATATATATAT
>WSFP011398675.1:0-26745 GCA_009831015.1 Picea engelmannii
GAAATTATGAGTACTGCCAGAATCAATTAGGACTATTACCTTTTTCTTTTTGATATATCCTTCGATCTTGAGGGTTTGAGGAGTGCTAATTCCAGCCAATGCATTACACGATATCGTGGGAGTCAACTCTTCAGACGAAATTGGTTTTACGTTTTCATCTTGAGATGGTTCTTGTTCTTCTTCCTCTTCACAATCTATGTAGAATAATTTCTTCTCACCACACTTATGTCCCTTACTGTACTTGATTTCACAATTAAAGCATAAACGATTTGATTTTCTTTCCTCCAATTGTTGAGGTGTCAACCTTGTAGGTTGAGGTGTTTTAGAAGAAGGAGCATTATTCTATCTATAGATGTTAGGATTGGTCTTTCTATTAGCCATAACCATATTTTTACTTTCAACATTTCTTCCCACCCTAAATGCATTCTCCAATGATTTGGGTTCCCAAAGGCGAACCTCGTGTTGAATGTTATCCTTTAAAGTTCTTATGAATACATCAATCAAGTGCTCATCTGGAATCTCTGTTACCTTTATATTCAATCTTTGGAAGTTCTCAATGTTCTATGTAACTGAACCCTTTTGCTTGAGATTTATCAATTTACGAAAGAAGGCATTTCTCCTTGTATCCTCATAGTGTGTTATCATTTCTTCCGTGAAAATTGTCCAAGTGACGAGTGATTTGCGAGAACAAAGCCATTGATACCATACAAATTGATTGGGTTATAAATATAAAGAAGCAATTCGTACCTTTTGTGTATGTGGCACATTATGTAGATCAAAGAATTGCTTCATCTGAAGTATCCATGTGATAGGGTCCTTGCCATCAAACTTCCTCATATCGATCTTAGGAACGTGGTTGGTCTTCAACCCAAAGTTGGAGTTTCTCCATTCTTGATTCACCTTCCTTGTGTCCTCATCATGAATTTATGGGATACATTTTCACTTTCAGGTGTCCTCTCTAGTATGAAATTTTTCAATCCTTCCATGATCTCCCCTTTTAAACCATCCATCTTAGTATTTATTGCCTCCAACTTAGCTTCCATCTCTTGTAGTTCATCTTTTTTTACTGTCTTCTTTTGTAAATCATTTATGTCCCTACGCATTTCTTCACCTTCATCAAGAGTCCAAGTAGGATTGTTTGGAGGCTTAGTTGATGTAGAAGTTCCCTTTTTTGGTGTCATGTTGGCCAAGTATCACTTTAAACCTTGATTTTGAGGTGGTTCTGCTAGACAATCTTTTGTTTATTGTATCTCCAAAATTTCGGCCCTTCTGAGTATGAAATTTTCTTTTTTGTAGGTCTCTGATATTTCTTCTCTGCAATGCCACAGGTCAGATCAAAATTGGATGTGCCAAGTGGAATTTAGGGTAACTTCCCCGCAATTTGCTGATTGTTTTCCTTTCCAGGAGATCTCACTTGTATAGCGTTCCCCACACAAAATAATTGACATAAAATTTTGAAACTTGTACCAGAACTACTACAGGTTGTCCACTATCCAATGCAACTAGTCTCACTCAATTTGGATACTCTAGGAAGAAGTTATGATTGTTTTACTTGGAACACTTGCTTGAGACTAGTCAGATACCGTATCTTCCACATGGTGTATCTACAAATGTAAGATGACCCAGAATCTGAAATTGTTACCACAGATACCTTACTAATTTTTGTGAATAGCCTCCAGAGTTTAGGGTCTAAAACATCACAGAAAAAATTTTATAGCGAAAATTCCACAATGACTCAGTTCAGGATGATTCTAGAACCCTATCTTAGAAAGGTTGTATCTCCGAAAGTGTAAGGCCTCAGGAGGTGAAATTTTAACCCAACGTACCTTGATCCATCTACTAAATATCCTCTGAGTCATTCCTTCTGAATCATTGTAGAAAAAAAATTATAGCAAAAATTCCAAGGTGTCTTAGATGTAGCAGCGAAGCCCCAAGACCTTGAGCTCTGATACCATATGTTAGGAACCAAATATCAATATAGCATAGAAAAACCTTAGCATAAGTACTCAACGCCTTGAAAAAGAGATAAATTCAGATAATAAGCCTCTTCGAGAGGGCCACCTCCTTATGCCCACATAATTGTTTAAATACAAGATGATTCCAAATGAAAATGTCTCCTTGGTATATATAGGAGACTAAGAGGTATAAATACAACTAATGGACTAAAGCTGACATAAATAAAATAACATTACTAATGTACTATGCCCCAATTAAGGGGTAATGAGACACTATTTAGGGCTTAACAGATTCAAAGATATAAACCCTACTTTACTATCCACGATTCTGTTATCATCATTTTGAGTTGCTTGTTGGAAGTGTTGGATGGAAATGACAAGCATGTGTGTAAAGTTGACATCTTACTTGGGGATGGTATTTGTTCGACATATTGCTTTCAAGTCTCGTTTTTGTATTGCAAAAGAAAATCCATGCTTGATCAAACACAATTTTGACAGTAGGCAATATATATGGAAAATACATATATCAACATAAAGAGGGGAATGACTCTTGTGCCCTAAAATGGGTTCATTTTGTTGTTGCAGTTATAATATTTGAGAAAATAGGGTTCAAATGTATAAGTTTCGAAAGTTAATATGATCCTTTCTACAGGAAGTTAAAAGGAGGAGTTTTCAAGTTGTTTGTTGATACATTTGAATTAGACTTTTAAGAATCCAAAAGACAAAATACATAGTTTTGTTTTGGAGGTTTAAATTGATCATATGTGTTGATGATTGATGGATGATATTTGTATGTGGAAAGAACATTGATCGTTATCACTTCCTTCCATAATTTCATTTTACGCAAATTATACAACCCTCATTTTTTCCATGTTATGTTCCAAAAGAAATGTGATTTTATAGAAACCATGTAATTTGAAACGAAATTTTGAATTATAATAGTGAGCATCATTAACGAGACCTACAGTTGAGTATGAAGATGGTGTGATTATTAAAATGGCTTGGTTATATTTCATTTTCATAAATAACACTTTTCGTTGATTATAAACCCAAATCACATCCCATATTTCATTAAGTATCCATGTTCTAGATAATGACAATTGTGAATTTTAATTGGCAGAATGACTATGATTATTGTATACAAAGCAATTGATTAATGACATGCATGCTTGTGTGTTAAATAATAAGAGCCAATGTTTTGAGTTTATCTTTAGAAAAAATTAATTGATGGTTGATTAGTCTTTCCTATTCTATATTCTGATCAAGTTTTCTTTAGACAATGCGTTTCTTTAGCAGAGGGAGCCATGGCAGAGGAAGGAGGAGAAATAATTTTCGGCAAAGGGGTAACTGAAGACCTAGATTTTCCATTCACTTTGATGTTGATTCTCAAGAGTTGAATCAACTATTTCAATGTGGGTTCTTCAACTTGGTGGGTCAAGGAGTATTCTAGCCACATCATAATCTTTCAGAAGTCCATGTTCCACCTCGTGTATTACTCCATCCAAAGGTCCCTATTAATGATGATTGGCAAGATATTGTCAATCAACCTGCAGTCCATCATCGTGGTTGGCCCACAGTTTCATTGTCATTGCCTCCTCCACCTCCACACAACCAACATGCCCAACAAATTGATCATATTGCATCCACTGTTCAGTACTCACATACAAGCAAAAAGCTTAAGACAACCATCCTTGAACCTTTGTCAAGCAAAGGTTAAAAAGTGCTCAATGATGCCAAATCTTCTAGTGACTCTTCCCAATCAGTTACCTCTCATGCCCAAAAAAATAATGAACAGTCTCCGGCTCTCAGTGAAGTTCAGCCTCATGCATCTAATCAACTAAACACTAAGAAGATCAGCTCTGCAAACAAAGCAAAAAAGGCAGCAAGCAATGGGAAGAAGCATACTTCTTCTCATAGTAAATATGGCTTTTGATTATTGTTGAACAATTTGTTATGTTTGGGTTATTTTCAGACAACATGGTACTATTATCTTCATTTTTGGACAACCAATCTTATTTATTTTTATGGTGGCATGATACATTTATTTATTTGATATATACATGGATAATTTCAAGGAGACATAAGGGAATATTCAAGTGATTGTTTATGTGTGTATTTATGAGGTGGCATGATTTATTTTAAAAATAAATAATGGAGCAACAAGGAGGGAATCAAGCTTAAAAGATTTAAAAGATTAAGGGTCCCACCTATTAGTTATTATTTAATAAACCCTTTATTATTATTATTTGTCTCTAACTAATATTTAGTCTATTATGACTTAACGAATGGTAGTTTGAAACTACCACAACTTATTTCTTCTTTTGAGGAAGATAAAAGTTGATCAAAGAGAGAGAGAGAGAGTAAGGAAAAGTCCTCTCAGAATGTGTTCCTCTCGGCTAAACCTTTCCAACAAGATATCGTGCACCCCAAAAAGAGATTGCATGAAAAAGTTACGTGCCTCAGGAAGTTGATGTATTAACTAACCCCATCGAGGCCCACAAACCTTTTGGTGTTTCATCTTCTGGGATTAAGGTTTTGGATTTTCTTTGTGTTAAAAGAGCCTTTGGAGCCTCGTTGTAAACATCTTCTTGCGAATGAGCGTAGCCATCACATCTCTTCTCAGAGATAAGTTGCCACCATTGTAACGAGTTTATTCACTTTGTATTTTTATAGTTTTTGTACATTTATCTCATTAATAGAAATTGTGTATTATTGTATATCTTTGTTTCTTACAATATTTATGTGTATTTCATTGTTATATCTCTGCCTTCATTTCGTTCTCAAAATAATCCAAATCAGTGGTATCAGAGCAGGCTGCTCCTTATTGTTTCTTAGTGCATGTCCCTGACGAGGTCAGGGTATAGAGAGTTGGGTCTCGAGCCAATTTCTTTTGACAACAACCGCTCTCGCTAGCCCAAGCAACCTCCCATGGTGGAAGAAAAGAGAAACATGGGAATAGAAGATTCTATTAATTTGTTGCTCAAGGAATCCCTCACGTGATAGAGGGACGAAATGATGGAGAATTTTACCCAAATCCTTCGACGACTGCCGACAATAACAGATACATCTTCATCAAACAACCACTTTGGAAGCACCACCCCTTTCAAGGTACAATTTAATTTTGATATTCCTGTGATTAAAGGTCATATATATGCAGATGCTTTGGAAAAGTGGTTAAACATGCTAGAAGGTTATTTCTCTGTCCACAATTTTTTCGATAGAGAAAAGATTCAGGAATATCGATGGGAAATTTACTGGGAGAAAAATTCCACAGAGGATTCAGGAATATTTAGGGCCGAGCCCACTTGAGATTTTTTTATGGATGCGGTCAAGGAACAATATTACCCTATTGGAAACTATGGCGACCACTACATGAGATGGACCACGTTGCGTCAAGAGAGGGGGGGCAAACAGTGCCAAAGTTCACAAATACCTTCCATACCTTGCACACCAAGTTGGGTATCAAAGATTATGAGCGGCATTTGGTTCTGAAATACCATGGGGCTCTACACATGTACATCCAAACCAAATGGAGTTTCTATACATCTCATCATTGGGAGCCTCTTAATGATATGCTGTCAAAATTGAGCATAAATTTAAGCAACAAAACAAGAAAGAGTTTGAGTCTACAAATCTGCAACAACCAAAGTATGGTAAAGGCAACCCTAACTCAAAGAACAACCAACCTCAAGACAACCATTCCAAGCCACAAAAAAATAAGGGTAACAAGAAGACGAAAAAAGACACTGGGAAGTGGTGTGACTTCCACAAAATCCCTTGGCACAACACCAGTGAATGTCGCTCAAAACATTAATTGGTGGCCGAGTTCAAAGAAAAAGAGTCAAGCCCTAACTCATAATCTGATTCAAAAAACAATAAAAGGAGATAGATCATTGATGCATAACCCATTGTTATTGTTGCGACCATAACAATCAAATCAGAAGAACCAAAGGATCCCGAGGAGGGGGAGCGCCTCTTCCATTCACAGATGTGGGTGAAGGGGACCCCGTTGCATTTTATTGTTGATAGTGGAAGCCAGAAGAACCTCATCTCAACAGAGGTTGTCAAGCAAATGGATTTTTCGACAACACCACACCCACAACCATACAACATCGGGTGGCTTCGTCAGGGTCGAGATCTCCACTTCAACCAATAATGTCGCTTGTCCTATAACATCAAGCCCTTCAAGGATGAGGTATTGTGTGATGTTGCCCCACTAGAAGTATGTGATGTTCTGTTAGGTCAGTCATTTATGTGGAAGTGTTATGTTGTTTACAATTCTTGACCCCACAGTGTCATTGTTACTCTGGGCGGTCAGCTCTATAGGGAACCAGAGGTAGTTCCGATTATTGTCCTGCCAAAACAGTGCCTCAAACTAGTCTCTCATACATCAAAGTTTAGCTTCTTCGCAATTCAATTAGAAGGAAAACATAAGGACACCACAACCATTGCAACCTCGACCCAAGACCTTTCTATCCAACAGAAGCAGATCGACAAGATTGTATAAGAGCACAAAGATATTCTTACTACACCTACAAGGGTGCCTCCACACTGTCCAGTCAAGCAAAGTTATAACATAGCCCTTCATACTCTTCCTATTGCATCTTCATCGACAGAGTACTCATACACTCAGAAAAATCATGCAACTAAATTGGTTGAATGGATCCAACCCCTCTAGCAATGGGTTCATGACAACCTTCAACAAGCTAAGCGAGACATTCTTTAGTAAGGCAAACAAATCACCACAATTCATATTCAGTAAAAGATTCCTCGGGAAATTGATGCAATGGAGACCATTGCTTCCTAAAGAGGTAGGAATGATCTAGGTGGAAATCGGTGGCCACCCTCCTATTCCACTGGCTCAAAATACAGTTTCCCACCATGGCAGTTTTTCTATAGTTATTCGGGTCCCAAACTTCTGGGGTCATTTTGAGGCCTTAAACAATGTTTTTCTGACGTTTGGGGACCTAGTCGATAGCTAATAGCTTTGGCCTGGGCCCAGTCGGAATGTGTTCCTCTCGAGTAGACCTTTCCAATGAGCTATCATGTGCCCCAAACAAAGATTGTATGCAAAGTTACACCCTCAGAAAGTTGACGTATCAACTACACCCATCGTGGCCCGCAAACCTTTTGGTGTTTCATCTTCCGCGGTTAGGGTTTGGATTTTATTTGTGTTAAAAAATGCGAGCCTCATTTTAAACATCCTCTTCTTGTGAATGAGCGTAGTTGTCACATCTCTTCTCATAGATAAGTTGTCACCATTCTAGCGAGTTTATTCACTCTGTATTTTTATAGTTTCTATACATTTATCTCATTAATAGAAATTGTGTATTATTGTATATCTTTGTTTCTTACAATATTTATGTGTATTTCATTGTTATGTCTTTACCTTCATTTCATTCTCAAAATAATCCAAATCATAATAATAAATAAATTAATATTTAAATTTTATAACAATATAAAGTAAAATAAATAATAAATAAAGTAAAAGATTAAAATAAATAAATAAAAATAATTGTTTTATTGATAGAATAAAGGGGAAAATAAGAAAAGATAAATTTATGGAAAGACAAATTAAGAAAAGGCTAAAAACTACATGATTAATTATTTAATGACAAGTGTAACTTATATGTGGAACTTCTTGCATGAATGGCTAAGAAGATGTTTATATAATGAAGGTGGAGAAGAAAGTTTGAGACCTTTGGTTTGGGCAATTTGGGGAAAAGACTTGGAAGTTGGCATAAGTAGTTGATTGAGGATTTGAGAGCTCTCATTCGTGATGACTAAGGGGTTGTTTGGTTGGGAGGAGATTTCCCCCCCACACTTTGTTGCGGCATATTAAGATTAAATATTAGAGTGCATCAGTTATGTTATCACACAATCTGTACTTGCCAAAAGCCCATGGCAAGTGGGACAAGATTGGCGTAACACGAGGGTAATCCTATCACTGTCACCTCAATAGGATACCCCTTTCTCTTTAGGAGAAAGATAAATCCACTCCAAGGGATACGTCCCAAGACCTAGTGGGTTGGTGAAGGGAAAAGTATAAGGCAAACCACCCCTCTCTCTAGGTCATTGAAATCAATTTATGTCTTGAAGGGTGAAGCAAAGAAATAAAAGGAATGTACCTGCCCTTGACCAAGACAACAACAAACGTTAAGGTAAGAAACAAATGATAATGATGCTTCAACAAGACAATATACTTGCAATGAAAATTGCTAATAAACAAGTATATACAACAAATAAATATATAACAACATTTAATACAGTAATAATAGTTGCAATGTATTTTAGAAAATGCACTTGTTTGGACAAGATAACAAGATATCTAAAACTTCAAGATGATAATAATTTGTCACATGCAAGTTCTAGATATGTATCAACCAACAAATAAACCTTAACATGTTGCCAAGGATGACTGTAACAACAGTAAAAAGGAAAAGTATGACAACTGAAATATATCTTCAGAAATGCACTTCGTAGAGGCAATTAAATGCACAAATTAACTTTGATTGATATTACTTCGCCTTATGCAAATTTTGGAGATATTTTAGCTAGCAAATGAACTTCAAATAAGTTGCTAGAGATGACAGTACAACAACAAAATAAATTATAATTGTTGTATTGTACTTTCAGAAATGCACCCTTAGATAGCAATTAGACATAAATCAAAGCTTCAAGATGATAACACTTACCTTTGTGCATTTTATGGGTTAGTTTGTTTGGTTAGTATGCCTAGCAAAACTGCTAGGTAAGGCTATAACAGTGGTACTTGCAACAACAAGTATTAGGTTAGTAATTCTAAACTAGGTTAGTGAATTTAAGTTAGGTTAATAGGGTAGCAAATAGAGATTTGAAGTTTGAAGGTTGATGATTCCTGTCAAGACATAAGGAATTAAGATTAGTGCCTTCTAGGGATAATGGAGTCAAAGTTGGCGGCTCTTTCTAGGGCTGATAACATATGATTATGCAAAAAACCTAAGAGGGAAAAGAGGTTTAGGGGGAGTAATATATTTAGTCCTCCTAGACTCTTGACCACAATAAGGGAGGTAGCTAGGGTGTAGGCACTTCTAGGCCCTAGCGTCTTCTTCACCTTAGACTTTTATGAATGAAAGTATGATGTAAAATAACTTAACCACAACCTCTAAAGTGCTAACACTTTATGGCTCTAGAGGTTGCACTAGTTGCTAGACCAATTCAATGAAACTTGGCAAATGAAAAGCAAAGGTTAACACCTTAAGTTTCTTACTTCAAGCATCAATTAAAACATACAATTTCATAATATTTTATTAGCAAGCAAACCAATACCATAACCATTAACAATGACAAAGTAAAAAATCTACTTATCTGCACCAAGAATAATCATGTAAAACAATGCTAGATTGTCAAAATACTCCAATAAATTGATCCAAATGCCAATAAACAAGCCTTAAAAGAGTAACACCTTCCTTATTTCAGCCAATAACCCTTAGTAGGGTGAAAATTTCAGACCTCCACTCTCCCAAGTGAGAGTTATGATAAAATGAATGTCACTTTGTGTTTATTTATACCAAAATTTGACCTTTAATTATTTTAGGTCAAAATATCAGAGCCGACCTAGACAGTTTCTTACAAAATTAAATTCTGGACAAAATAAAATAAATTTTCATGTAAAGACCCTCCTAGGGGTGATGTCATGCCCTTCTAGGGTGACGTTCAACCTCTGTCATGGAACATTGGGCTCAAGGAGTGAAACATTGGGCCTCCAAAGGCCAAAACCCTGCCCACGCATGCCAATAACCTCATGAATACCCCCAAGGTGACAACCATTACGTGTAGAAACATTTAGGGTTGTATGGATGACGTCCAAGGCCTCCAAAGGCCAACATTCAGGTGGGAAAGACACTGCCACCTGGGTCTAGGTCCACCAAAGTGCCTCCAAAGGCAACGTCCTTCTTCTTATTGGCAAAACCCCTTCATATTCATCATGCCCCCTCGTTGGGGTCTCAACATCCATCAAATGGGCTTTGAGCCCTCAAGAAGGTCCAAGCTAGTCATCTCTCGATGTACCTGTTCACCAGGCAGGGTCCTACAAAGACAACAAGTACGCCCTCCAAGGGTCCATAAGTCACATGCATCATAATACGTAAATCACATCTCATAATTAAAACACCCAAATATGTGCATTAAACCCCCCTAAACCCAAACAAATTCTCAAAATGTTATGCAACTTGACAATTCTAGGGTTTGGAATGGTCTCGGGGTGTCCTATTGGGTTAGTCTCCCTTAATTCAAGGTCATTTCCCCAGTGGAGCTTGATCCAAATAATGCAAACGTATGAGGTGGTGATGGGAAAAACTTTGGGCATGGGGTGCATGTGATAACAGAGAAATGTAACATTCACCTATGGGAGCCTTTGTTGAGAGTGAGTTGCACCTTGTCATGGATGCAAATGTTTCCAAGCCCACTGATTGCCATTTATTTTTATCTTTTCTTTCTTCTTTTAGCTTTCTATCTTCATGATGCAAAGAAAGAGTTGATGGCCACTGCCCTGGCTTGGTGACCAGCTAGTGGCAATGTCACCCACAAACATCTCACGGAAATGAGAAGGCCAACTCGTGATGAGACCTCCTTCCTCTTGGCCATGCAACCAAGAGCCACTACCCTGGCTTGGTGACCAATTGGGTGGTAGTGTCATACCGCTACATGTTCATTGTCATGATAGGTCGACTCATGATGAGACCTCCTATCCACCAACAAATGCCTTGAGTGTTTTATTCATATGTTGGTCCCCTTTTCTTGTTGAGAACCGTTTTAGTGCTTTCTCAGGGATCCCTAGGCGAAGCATCTTGAAGGTTTAAATTCAGCTCTTAACTTTTGCAAGCTACATTGCCCCTTAGGCCTTTAGCCCCTTCTTCCCATGAGGTAAGGTACAACCCTTTCCAAGTGGAGCCTTCCCCAATGCCTAAAAATGTGGATAGATGGAGGGGATAAAGATGGAAAATGTTAAGTATGGAGGGAACGCGCGATGACTCTTCAGAGATCGACTAGGTAACAACCTATCCTAAAAGGAAACTAACTTACTAGGGTACCATGTGACCCTCCCAGGTTTGGACAAGGCAAAGAGCATAAAGTCAAGCAAACATTATGAAATTCCGAAAGATTCAATGCAACATGTTTAAATGTTTTAAAAATCGAAGCGATATACACCATGATTGTAACACCCTGTTCCCCCCAGCTTGTAATTAATCATAAAATAGGATTACCATGCTAAGGCATGTGGACAATGTAAATGTATTATTGTTTGAGTTGCCAATAATTGAATGTGGGGGTGAATCCTTGAAAGTACTGGCCATGATATCATTAGAGGAAAGAATGTGAAAACTATAAGAGATGGTTCATTATATCAAATAAGCCCAAATTTCCCTTGATGGGGATAATAAATCTCCTTCGGATCCCAAGGAGAGAAACCAGTTAATGAAGAAAGGACCGGTGGTTGAATTATCAACCACTCCCATGAATGGGAGCATGGTCTAACTGCAGAATGTCAGCCCGAAGTACCACTAGGTATGACAGACCAAGATGACCTGAGTTTCCTTCTAACAGAAGGAACGAGATGGGTCGAGAACCATCCTGGGGAAAATATATACATAAAATGGAGACAAGGAAATAGAGCGGGAGAGACAGAGAAGAGAACGTGTGGAGCTCTCCAGCAAATGAGGAACATAAGGCCGTGAGCTTGATGCTGAGTGAGCATCTAATAAACCTCGCCCAGGGCCATAATAGAGAACGAAATCTCTAAAAGTTTGCAGAGAACAGAACCCGAGCGAAAGATGAAATGGAGAAAGAATCCTTGAGAATTTCAAGAGTTCCCTTGTGATATCGTGGTTTAGCACGGGGGTGGCCAGAGTGCTAACAATCACTGCCTCTGAGCCTATGGTTGGGTGGAAGGATGAACACCCACAGTCAGTTAAATGGTTACAACTTGTAATAGATAAGTATCCTCCTACCCTTTGTAATTGAGCTCCAACTGTGTGATGAAATTGGATATACTGTGAACGTTTTCAGGGATGTGCATGATTGCTTGATGGTTATACTGTATCCCTTTTTTGTCTACTTGATTGTGTAATTAGGCAAGTAGGAAATTGTATGAATTGGACATGTTTTTATACTCGTAAATGCTTGCGTCATATGGTGGCTTAAGCTAGAGCCACAAACTGTGAGTTTATCGACCTTAGGTACAGTTTCGTGTAGCATGTCAACCCTCCTAGTCGTTCTGAGTCCCTTGGAGGACGAAGTTTTTTAAGATCAGGAGAGGTAGAGTAGATATGCACAGGCTCTCTGCGAGGCAAGCAAAGACCGAGAACCACTTAAGTTCTAGAGTTGAGGAATGAGTGTAAGGGGTGCGTGGAAGGATTATTCCAAGCGTTAAGTTCAAGAGAAAGAGCACAAAGCTCTTAAGCCTTTCAGAGCTAACAACGCTCAGGAAGAGTAGCAAGGTTGAAGTATTGAAAGGGAAGGTTCCCTTGTTTGGAAGACAAATGGGCGAAATCTGTTTGGAAGAAGCCACAGTCTGTTATGATCGTTGGATATGGGAAAGAGCATGGGAGTTAACCTTTGGACTCATTCGGACTTCATGAGTTCAACGAATTGAGCAAGTTCGTCGCAAGGGAGGTAAAATCCCCGAAGTCTCGAAGTTAATCTGGGCCTTAGATATGAGGATGCCCGGGAGCCATCCCGACCGTCAAATCTATGAGGTAGTCAACTCGACGTTGACCAACTCCGGGAGATTTCAGTTGAAGAGTGAGTCCACTTCCTAAAGGCCCAGAGGCCAGAGTTCACCTAAGCCGTCGATCTCCGAGGGCAGGTGTCAGAATATCTACCACTTCGAAGAAAAGTCACTCCATAGAAAAGCTTGTGGCAAGAGGCGAGAACTCCCGAAGGCTGAAGTGTCGGAGTTCATCCTGACCGTTGATAGTAGGGGACGCATGTCTGGAGATCTGACACTCCGAGAGGATTGCACTCCGGAGGTTTGCGTTGGTGAGTACTTTTAAACTCCTAAAGCATGAAGCCTCGAAGTGATCTGTAATCGCCGATTCATGGGAGACACACATCGATAGATCATTAACTCTGGGTGAAAGCCTTTCGAAAGAAAGTGAGTGTGGAAAGGTAGAAACTCTCGAATGCTGAAATCCTGAAGTAAACCATGGTTGTTGATCGGGAAGGACATGTGGCACACGATCTTTGACTTCGAAAGAAAGTACTTCGGAAGGACGGATTGTTGGAGCGTTCGAATCACCCGAACGCTGAAGTCCCGAAGTGAACCTGGACCGTTAGATCCAGAGGGATGCGTGGCGGAAATCCGTTGTATTCGAGTGAAATCACTCCGGAGAGGAACAAGTGCGCAGGAGTTGAAACTTTAGAAGCTCGAAGAGCCAAAGAGTCAAACGTCTCTGGACCATTAGATCCAGAGAGACACGTGGTGATAGATCACAAGCTTTGGGTAAATTGCACTAGAGTTTCAATTGAAAGTTGAGACTGTCGAACCCTGAATACCTAAAGTAAATCTCAATCATCCGATCATCCAAAGTAGATCTCAGTCATCGGTTCGTCTGAAGTGAATCTGGACTGTCTGATCCAGAAGAGACATGGCGTATATCGGTGGATTCTCGACAAAGTCCCAAAGTAATTCATAGCCATTAGATCCAGAGGACAGGTGGCATAAATTTGTAGATTTCGGGTAAAGACCCAAAACAAGCCTCGACCGTTTGATTGAAGCGGACACACGGCATAAATCCCCATACTTTGAAGGGAGGGAAAGTTGAGACTTAAGAATTCCCAAGTCCGGAGATGCATAGGGATCGCAACCGTTGATCCAAGGGGAGACACGCATCAGTAGATTATTAACTCCAGATAAAAGTCATTGGAGGAAGAAACAAGTGTTTGAGAACTGAAACTCCCGAAGGCTGGACTCGCGGAGGAAATCGTAGCTGCACATATGTAGTGATAGGTGTCAGCAAATATTCCACTCCAGAAGATAGCTACTGAGGAGGAAGTGAGGGTTGAGAGTTGAAACTCCTGAAACCTGAATCACGAAATAAATCACAGTCGTTGATTTTAGAAAGGTTAGATCTGATCTGTAGATTCAGAAAGGATGGATTTGAGCTGTCGGTTCAGAGGCACCATCAAGGTTGATGAGATTGACAGTCCCGTCGCATTGGGGGACCGAATGTGTGTGAACTTTAAAAAGTTGAGAGCGGGTCATAATCTAGACTACGGTTTTGGAGAAAGGACATGTGGAGGCTAAAGGTGAATTGCAGGGCGAAAAGTAGTTTGGTTTCAAACCACCCTTGGCCGCACCCGCAATCATGTGGTTACGTAAGGCCATCGCCCAAGGTCATATCAAGGAAGGGGCTTAGTAGAAAAGGAGCTAGTGCCTAGACTCTGATATTTCGCAGGTGCGAAGAGGAGGGTCGTGGGTACCTTTGGACCTACTCCAGGAAGTCGAAAGGGTCTGCGTCTAATTACAGAACGAGACCATCAAGGTTTCAAAGAGTCATTTGGCTTCAGGATCGGAGATCCTTGACCAAGAAGTCAGACTAGTTCCCCGACTTTCCAAATCAAAAACCATGAATGGAGAATCTGTCCTTTAAGAAAGGCAAAAAATTGTATGCCTCGTCGTGGGTGTGTTACAAATTGGTATCAGAGCGTGGTTACAACACTTGGCCTGCTTGGGATCATGTACGAGTCGCATAAGGAGGTATTGTTATCTGCATTAACTCCTTGAGGAGAAGGACTGTAGATTGAACCTGTGATTTTGGGAATTCTTGTTGAATTTTAGCAGAAGAATTTCATTAGCCCTTTGTCAAAGTGATAACTACTCTTACTAGAGTAGGGATATGCTAATTAACATTTATAATAAGACTTGAATGTGGATAGCTGAAGGTGGCAAGGTTCTGTCAAGGGCAGCTAAAGCCGAAAGGACGATGACCTGGTGTTCATAACACTACTTCTAAGCATGGGCAGTTGGAACTTCAGGCACTGAGATGGTGGATTATATAATGGTTAATACCTTTGTGGGCTCAAAGGAATCTAATAGGATCCTTGGTAGTTATAGTTACTTCTTTAAATTAAATGCAAAGTATATAACTCCTCAGGACCAAAGAAAAGTGAGATGGGTAAAACCCTATGGATGTTGAGGCAAGAAGGTTTTCCTTGCCAGACGTGGTTGCATAAAGAGGAAAGTGACCCTAGTTGGTTATGGCCCTGAGAGAAAGAAACATCAATACGAGATATGACTGTGAGATTAGTCTTGTAAGTGACTGAAATCTCAAACTAAAGGACACTAATGATGAAATTAAACCATCAAGTGAATGCATGAGGTAAAAAGGTGCAAGAGATGCACCTACTTATACATGAATGTGTATACATGATCATAAGAATGATTGGAAGATCCTTGGGAAAAAGGATATAGAAGCTGCATATGTCCATGTGTGTGAATGACATGGGAAAAGTGCAAGCAATAAGCTAGCATGATGAATGCTTATCTGTGTTTAATTATGCTTGAGTGCATGGGTTTAATGCATTGTGGAGCTTCCTAATATGAAGCCTAATATTAATACCAGTTAGGTATGAATGATATTAAACATGCAAGTGATGCACATGTATGATGTAAGAATATGGTTATAAGATACAATATGGTTGCCCTGATGAGTGAAATATAAAAGCAATAATTGCTCTTGTCCAGAATAAATGAATACTATGGATGCATGGCTGACTCTATTCCGAAGAGTCGTGAAAGTTATGTTCCAAATAATAGCTTGAGGGGGAATGTATTCCCTTTCCTCATGAAATACTAATATAATTAGATAAAAAGGTAAATGAGCAAAGATGCTTTGTTGTCATATTAAGAGGCAAATGATTATGCCTTTGAGAATCACATGAGAAGGATTGTGAACAATCCTGAGTTGAATGATCTTAAAAGTTGAGATGTAGGTGGGCTGCGAAACATACCTATGACCGCTACAAGAAGGTTTAGGACTATGAATATGGTTAAGTACATTATGATGTAAGTTAACAAAACCATAATATGTATGGATACATAATTTGGGTACATGACAAGATGCATGTTTATATTCCTTATGGCATATTTGGTAAACTGTTGAAGCTAACTCAAGGTTGAGGCCATCACAAATAGTGATGGATATGCAATAAGGAAGTTGCATGCTGAAGAAGTTCACTATGGAGGAATTGTGTGAAGACTCTATCAGGAAAACAAAGTCACAACCTTAATGACTGTTGAGAATTAAGCAGTGAGCTACAAGCTTATATATATATATATATATATATATATATATATAACAATCCTAGATTACATTTTGAAAACATCACACAATGAATGAATAAATGAGTATATTTGATTGAATAGGCTTGGTTGAAGCCATGTTAAGAAAAGGCAGTGAGGCCTTTAGAGATAACTTAGCTAGGCTGAAAAGTTCCAGGCGGTGTAGAAAGAATTGGAAGAAGGGGAGAGCCCCTAACTCCTTTCTCGCTATGTGTTATGTTTCCTCTGGAATGAGAAAGCTTGTACGCTAATGAAAGTAAAAAGGTTTTGACACCATAGTGATAAGGATTGTATTGCTGAAGATACAATCGAAATCTGTTTGTGTTGCACCTATGGAAACATTTGAGGATAATGTGATGAAGTGCATGAAGATATGCTAGGACATTTTGAAGATGTTTTATGAATTTTATGATACATGCATTTGGTTTAATATTATAACTAATGTAATTGTGACTATGATGATGCATGCTATGTGTAGAAAGGAATTGGAGTTATTGAGGAAGACAATTGCCAATGATGGGCAACCTCGAGCAGAGGATGACCATGAGAAGGTTGCTTTTGAAAGATTGTTGACAGGGCTGTAAAAGTCCCATAAAGCATTGTTGATGAGGTAAAAATCAGAAAGAGGGTGCTAGCAACCAAGAACCAGTATAAAAATATTCATGCCTATGTGGCACAAGGTATGAAGGGATTTGGTAAGAACCCCTTATGAAATATTTTTTTTTCTTAGTGTTATGCATGAACTTTTGAAAGGGTAGTCGTATGCCTTGGATACCCAAGTAAGGTATGATTCAGGAAGGAGAACCTGAATGATGGAGGTATGAGCCTCTAGTAGTAAACATTGTTTGTAACCCTTGGAAAAATTCATGAACTGATATGTCATGAATGCATTGACCAATCAAGGAATTCTTAAAGGCATTCATGTGAAACTTTTGAGTTAATGTGTACTGATTTGGGATCATGATCAACCTATAACAGGCAATATGGTCTTGTTGTAAGAATGAAAGAAAACGAATAAACCATATGAGGAAAAGGTTGGTTAAATTCCAACATACCATGGCCAAGAACCAGTCATAAAGTGTGACGAACTTGAAAACAATGCTAGAGTGCATTGGGTATGAATGTGGCCATGAATAATTGGCACATTTGTTAAAATCCTTTGAAATGTTGAATTTCGTTTTGAAATATTTGGTATGTTGAAATGAGGCATAGGCAAGGAATGGGATTCCCTTTTTATGTTTATATAGATGTGATGAACTGTTAGTATGCATGGTTTTGAATATAGATATATATACATGGATGCATGAGAGACTAACAATTTATTTGGCTATGTAAAGAATGAATTGGAGGGAGGAAATGGGTCTTGGATATGGTGGTATTGCAAGCCCATAAGGAAGACCAATTGCCTATTGATCCAAATTGCAAGGAATGGTATTTCCTTTTTGAGAAGTTGAAAGTGCAGGAAGCAAAGAGGTCTTGGTTATGGCAGCGTTGTAAGCCCATAAGGAAGGGCAATTTCCTACTGAGCCAAACCGCTATGGGAAGGAAAGTCCCATAATTATGAATCCGGTTCCTGTGCAGAACAAATATGGAAATAAAATGTGGATTTGGAAATATGTAGGTGACAGATTTACAAGGCAATTCTGAATCTAAAATTTATGCTGATGTCTCGTGAATTCATGTATACCTATGATGCAGGTGAAAGGAAAAGATCTGTGAAGAGTCCAGAGACGAGAGACTAGACTGTCGAGTTCGAGGGAGAACTGTGAGAAAGAGTATAATCCGATCGTATGAAATAGAGACTGACTTGGGAGAAGGAGAGTAACCTTTGTCCCTAACTATTTCTGTACCGGGAGAAGGAGAGTAACCTTCGTCCATATCTATTGCAGTATTGGGAGAAGGAGAGTAACCTTCATCCCTATCTATTATGGTACTGAGAGAAGAAGAGTAACCTTCGTCCCTAACTTTAGTTGAGCCGGAAGGCTGTCAAGTTGTAAAAGCATGAAAAATGGCTACTGCTGAGCCATGAGAACCCCGTGGTAAGCCATGATCACCTATAATATGTTGTGTTGAGGTAACACAAGTTGGAGGGATGCCTCGGCAGAGCAAGTCTGAGGGACTCCTCGACTGTAAGACTCGATAGAGTCTCTGGAATTCTTCCTGTGCAAGAAAACCTTGGCAAGGCAAGATGGATCACTCGACGGACTGTATAACAGAGAAGGGGATGCCTGAGCCTGGGCCTGGAGGGTGAGTGACCGTAAGGAAGAGGAGACCTTAATAGTTCTTGTAAACTATTGATTGGGATCATGCACACGATGGGTAGTTCTTCCTGTGCGAGAAAACCTTGGCAAGGCAAGATGGATCACCTGAGCGACTGTATAGCAGAGAAGGGGATGCCTAAGCCTGGGCCTGGAGGGTGAGTGACCGCGAGGAAGATGGAACCTTGATAGTTATTGTAAACTATTAATTGAGATCATGCACCCAATGGGTATGTCAAGGAAAAACAATGAGTCAGATAACAAAACAACCATGTGGATACAAATCCACAAACTGCGTAGATAATTATTGTGCTAAGATTAGAAAAATAAAATAAAAAATTCCTAGAAATTTTTATACAATGTTATGACATGAGACTATGATTAATATGCTTGTTGTCCAAGAATTATTGAAAGCCGGTGACAAAGATTAAGGGTCTGAAACAGGACCTGATCGAGAAAGAAAGATCAAGACTTATGAAGTGGCTGAATGAGAAAGGCATGACAGGTGTTTCAGAGAAAGAACACCGAGGATGGTGTTCCTTTAAGGGGGAGGGAATTGTAACATCCTGTTTCCCCGAACTTGTAATTAATCATAAAATAAGATTACCGTGCTAAGTCATGTGGACAGTGTAAATGTATTATTGTTTGAGTTGCCAATAACTGACTGTGGGGGTGAAGCCTTGAAAGTATTGGCCATGATATCACTAGAGGAAAGAATGTGAAAACTATAAGAGAGGGTTCATTATATCAAATAACTCCAAATTTCCCTTGATGGGGATAATAAATATCCTTCGGATCCCAAGGAGAGAAACCAGTTAATGAAGAAAGGACTAGTGGTTGAATTATCAACCACTCCCATGAATGGGAGCATGGTATAACTGCAGAATGTCAGCCCGAAGTACCACTGGGTATGACAGACCAAGCTGACCTGAGTTTCCTTCTGATAGAAGGAACGATATGGGTCAAGAACCATCCTAGGGAAAAGATATACAGAAAATGGAGACAAGGAAATAGAGGGGGAGAGACAGAGAAGAGAACGTGTAGAGCTCTCCCGCAAATGAGGAACATAAGGCCGCGAGCTTGATGACGAGTGAGCATATGATAAACCTCGCCTAGGACAATAACATAGAAGGAAATCTCTGAAAGTTTGCAAAGAATAGAACCAGAGCAGAAGCTGAAACAGAGAAAGAATCCTTAAGAACTGCGAGAGTTCCCTGGTGATATCATGGCTTGGCACGGGGGTGGCCAGAGTGCTAAGAATGAATGGCTCTAAGCCTATGGTCGGGTGGAAGGATGAACACCCATAATCAGTTAGATGGCTGCAACTTGTAATAGATAAGTATCCTCCTACCCTGTGTAATTGAGATGCAATTGTGTGATGAAATCAGATATACAGTGGACGTTTTCAGGGATGCGCATGATTGCTTAATGGTTATACTATATCCCTTTTTTGTCTGCTTGATTGTGTAACTAGGCAAGTAGGAAATTGTATGAATTGGACATGTTTTTATACTCGTAAATGCTTGCGTCCTGTGGCAGCTTAAGCTAGAGCCACGAACTGTGAGTTTGTCGACCTTAGGTACAGTTTCATGTACGCATGTCAACCCTCCTAGTCGTTCTGAGTCCCTTGGAGGATGAGTTTGTTAAGATCAAGAGAGGTAGAGTAGATATGCACAAGCTCTCTACGAGGCAAGCAGAGATCGAGAACCACTTAAGTTCTAGAGTTGAGGAATGAGCGTAAGGGGTGCGTGGAAGGATTCTTCCAAGCGTTAAGTTCAAGAGAAAGAGTGCGAAGCTCTTAAGCCTTTCAGAGCTAACAAAGCTCAAGAAGAGTAGCGAGGCTGAAGTATCGAAAGGGAAGGTTCCCTTGTTTGGAAGACGAACAGGCGAAATCTGTTCGGAAGAAGCCACGATCTGTTGTGACCGTTGGATATGGGAAAGAGCGTGGGAGTTAACCCTTGGAGTCATTCAGACTTCACGAGTTCAACGAATTGAGCAAGTTCGTCGTAATGGAGGTAAAATCCCCGAAGTCTTGAAGTTAATCTGGGCCTTAGATCTGAGGATGCCCAGGAGCCATCCCGACCGTCAGATCTATGAGGTAGTCAGCCCGTTGCTGACCAACTTCGAGAGATTTCAATTGAGGAGTGAGGCAACCTCCAGAAGGCCCGGAGGCTGGAGTTCACCTGAGCTGTCGATCTTCGAGGGTAGGTGTCAGAATATCTACCACTTCAGAGAAAAGTCACTCTGTAGGAAAGTTTGTGGCAAGAGGCGAGAACTCCCGAAGGCCGAAGTGCCAGAGTTCATCCTGACCGTTGATAGTAGGGGATGCGTGTCCGGAGATCTAACACTCAGAGAGGATTGCACTTCAGAGGTTTGTGTTGGTGAGTACTTTGAAACTCTTGATGCGTGAAGCCCTGAAGTGATCTGTAGTTGTCGATTCATGGGAGACACGCGTCAATAGATCATTAACTTTGGATGAAAACCTTTCGGGAGAAAGTGAGTGTGAAAAGGTAGAAACTCCCGAATGTCGAAATCCTGAAGTAAACCATGACCGTTGATCGGGAAGGACATGTGGCGCACGATCTTTGACTCCAGAAGAATGTACTCCGGGAGGACGGATTGTTGGAGCGTTCGGATCACTTGAACGATGAAGTCCCGAAGTGAACTTGGACCATCAGATCCAAAGGGATGCATGGTAGAAATCCATTGTATTTGAGTGAAATCACTCCGGAGAGGAACGAGTGCGCAAGAGTTGAAACTCCCGAAGCCCGAAGAGCCAAAGAGCCGAAGGTCTCTAAACCATTAGATCCAGAGAGACATGTGGTGATAGATCGCAAGCTTCGGGTAAATTGCACTAGAGTTTCTCAGTTGAAAGTTGAGATTGTCGAACCCCGAATACTCAAAGCAAATCTCAACCGTCCGATCATCTGTAGCAGATCTCAGTCGTCGAATCGTTTAAAGTGAATCTGAACCATCTGATCTAGAAGAGATGTGGCGTAGATCGGTGGATTCTGGACAAAGTCCCGAAGTAATTCATAGCCATCAGATCCAGAGGACAGGTGCCATAAATCTGTAGATTTCAGGTAAAGACCCAAAGCAAGCCTCGACTATCCGATTGAAGCGGACACGCGGCATAAATACGCATACTTCGAAGGGAGGGAAAGTTGAGACTTAATAATTCCGAAGTTCGGAGACGCGTAGGGATTGCAGTCGTTGATCCAAGGGGAGACACGCATCAACAGATTATTAACTCCGAATAAAAGTCATTGGAGGAAGAAGCGAGAGTTTGAGAACTGAAATTCCCAAAGGTCGGACTTGCGAAGGAAATCATAGCCTCACATCTGTAGTGACAAGTGTCAGCAGATCTTCCACTTCGGAAGATAGCTACTGAGGAGGAAGCAAGGGTTGAGAGTTGAAACTCTCGAAACCCGAATCACAAAATAAATCACAACTGTTGATTTTAGAAAGGTTAGATCTGATTTGTAGGTTCAGAAAGGATGGATCTGAGCCGTTAGTTCAGAGGCACCATCAAGGTCGATGAGATCGACGGTCCCCTCGCATTGCGGGGACCGAAGGTGCACAAACTTTAAAAAGTTGAGGGCGGGCTGCAATCCAGACCACGGTTTTGGAGAAAGGACACGTGGAGGCTCAAGGTGAATTGCGGGGCGAAAAGTAGTTTGGTTTCAAACCACGCTTGGCTGTGCCCGCAATCGCGTGGTTACGTAAGGCCATTGCCCAAGGTCATATCAAGGAAAGGGCTTATTAGAAAAGGAGCTAGCACCCAGACTTTGAGATTTCGCAGACGCAAAGAGGAGGGTCGCGGGTACCTTTGGACCTGCACCAGGAAGTTGAAAGGGTCTGCGTCTAATTACAGAATGAGACCATTAAGGTCTAAGAGAGTCGTTTGGCTTCAGGATCGAAGATTCTTGACCGGGAAGTCAGACTGGTTCCTCGACTTTCCAAATCAGAAACCATGAATGGAGAATTTGTCCTTTAAGAAAGGCGAAATTTTTTATGCCCCGTCATGGATGTGTTACAATACCCAGACTTATTACCTCATGGAGCAAGACTCATTGCGATTTTAGGACCAAGCTGATGTGATGAATACTGCTACTAGCGATATGTTGACTGCACTGAAGAAAAGAGGGGCCCTCCGGGGCCATGCTTAAGTTGTCTGGCTCTCGACACTCCATGTCTAGGATCTGTGGGCCTCGAGACATGATCTCCTTAGTTATCCCTAGGCTAGGGGATAACATGTTCAACATTCATAGCATTGCAAGTAAGTTGATTCCTTTAGTTCTCAAGTAAGTTCCTCACCACTCGTTCCTTCTCACGATAGAGTGCACAAATTACCTTTGAAAAAACAAAATCACTAACTAAAGAACTCAATTCTCCAAATTCAATGAAAAAGATCACATATCAAATATCATTAATAAAATATCATTAATAAAATGTTGAATTTATTTTTTTATATAACCCGAATGAAAACTCAAAACATTGATTTGAGAATATGTAAAAAGCAAAGCCAATTAGAGTGAAACTCATCAAATAATAAAATTTAAGTCCTCTATGAAAGGAAGAACGTTAATATGTAAAGTTTTTGAATTATATATATCCAACCATAAATAAAACAAAATTCCATTTCAACACTCCATCAATAAGATGGGGCAACATCTTGCAACATATACATGGAAAGATATCAAATAATAATTAATCACTATAAATTGTTCAAAATTATGATAAGAGATTGAAAGACCTAGAACTAACATAAAAAACAGTTGGTAGTTTGTTTCAATCAAAGATTGAAGGTGTTTTGCTAGTTCTTAATATTATATGAAACTTTGGGTAGAGCATAACATTTAACATTTGGACATATATGATAACTCGATTCAAATATCTTAGAAAATATTTGAGAAAATTAAATTGTAAAGGCATATGAAGATGTTAAAAAAATATATATAGAAAATCAATTATTAGAAAGAATAAAAAAAAGTGTTGATGTATCTATTGCATTATTTTATGCCATTTCAAAAATAATAAAGAACAATGTCGAGGAAAATTACAATACAAGATTTTTAAATTTATTGTCACCATTGAGTTGCTTCCTTTGTTGGACTAGTATTATTACTAGTCGAGTGTCTTGTCCCATCATATTGTATATTTATGATTATTTTCATCTTTATAGTAGCAAAGTCAGATGTCGAGACACACTATTGAATGTAAGTTTCTTTTCCACAACGTTGACATTTCCAAACAATTTAATAATAATAATAATAATAATAATAATAATCTTTTTTTAAGGTCACGACTAAGCCACATCAAATTGGTGTTTGAGACCCCCTTGTTTGTGGCACAAGGGACCCCCTCCGCCCAACGATTTGACTAGTAAAGTTTACAGAGGTATACATACCCTACCCCACTCTGGATTTGAACTTGTGACCTCTTAGGAGGAAACACATGTTCTTAACTATTAGGCCCACTGAGGCTATATACAATCCTTTGATAGGGTGCATTATCCCTCATGGTTGGGTGACGTATCAACATATAGATGCAAGGTAGTATGCAACAATGCAGAGAGTAGATAGTGAGGTGAATGCATGAAATGTGTGATAGAAGTGGAGGTGCAAGGAGAATGTTGGTGTGTAGAAGTGGTGGGTGCAAGGAAAATGTTGGTGTGTAGAAGTAGTGATTACAAGGAAAATGTTGGTGCGTGAAAGTAGTGGATGCAAAGAAAATGTTAGTGTGTAGAAGTAGTGGGTGCATAAAATTAGCATGTGTGTGGGTAGGGAAATATTTGTGCATGTAGGAGAGGATGAGAAGCTAGCCATAGGAAGTTGAAAGGTGGATGAGGGGGCAATAAGTTTGAGCCAAGATGATGAACATGTGTGGTGTGGCATTTAAGGTTGTTGGAAGCCCAAGGATCACAACGAAGAATGATAAAGGAGTGTAAGATGATTGCGATTGTGTTGGTGGCTCCAAGTTAGAGAAGGTTGGTTTGTAAAGAGTTGGTCTTTAAGAGAGAGTTGGCTTCATGAAGGTCAAAGAAGTGTGAAGAGCTCTCAAACCAGAGAAAGAGGATTAGTTTCCAAGAAGAGGAGATTGACATTGGAGAGATTGGATGCAAGAGAAGTATGAGGGAGGAAGAGTACCGATAGAAACAAATAATCTTAGACCCAAGGAGAGGAATTTGGGAGTGCAAAATGTATGTAGAGAAGAAGCACACACCAGGGATTTGATACACAATTGGAAGTAAGGGTTGAGAAGAGGGCTAAGTGAACTGTATAATATTGAGATACTCTACACTTTGTATATATATTGCTATGTGCATCTTAATAAGAACGAGTAGACCATTTAAAATCTATCTTGCATATGTATATGATGTGTTGTATGAAATACACATAGTTAAAGTCTACTCATTTTCTTTCCCCATTGAATCATTGATGTGTTTTTACTACTCCAATAACATAAGCTAGTAATAATAACAATAATAATCTAATTTTAAGGTCATGGCCAAGCCAAACACCAAATTGATGTATGAGAACCCCTTGTTTGTGGGACAAGAGACCCCCTCCACGCAACGATTTGACTACCAAAATCTATCAAAGTATACATACCCTACACCCCTCTAAATTTTATACATATATACTTCTTTTATATTCTATATTTATCTTTGATATTTCCTATATAAACTATCATAGGTTTTTCAAAAACAACATGCTTACCAATTTTCGCATCAATGCACATCCCTCCTCACTATAGTCGGAATCAATTAAGTTTCTCGTGTCACTTTGACTTGCTTCGTTAATCCATCAATTAAACATTTCAAAACTTGGTTTCTTTTTAAAATATTCTTTAATGCATTTAACTGGTTATGATCCTTTACTTTGTTACATATTTTGGTTGAATGCATTATACCAAAAAACCTTTGGCTAATTTGATTATAATTACTTATATTTTAAATTTTATCATATTTAAAATACACAGTACAGGCAACGTCATGTTGTTTTCCACATCTATCCAAATAAGCTGGAAGTTATTAACTTTATTGTGGTTAAACCTCGCATGAGTTTGTTCTCTGTGCAGTAGTGTTCAAACCCTAGAGGTTCTGCCTTTGTTCCATCTTCAGACAGGCGCCCATCGGTTCATCAGAGGGAAAATAATCGTGATTTCAGAAGGTACTTTTATTAACAATACAATGGGTTCAAAGATTCCAATGGCGGGCGGCATAGCAGAGAGGCGCATACGGCCTCTCTGGGACGCCATCGATTCTCGGCAGTACAAGAACGCGCTAAAGCTCGCCACTTCACTGCTGACAAAACATCCGGATTCGCCCTACATTCTGGTAAGCGTTTTTTTACGCTTTGTTTTTTCTCTGCTTTTACTGATTGCTGGCTTTCCCCTGTACACTGCAAATGCTTTCGGTGTTTATGGATTTTAGGGTTTTTAAGTTTTAAGTCCAGAGTTTGCCAAGGCTGGCGTTTGTTAGGTTTGTCTGGAATACAATGCATTCTTGCAGATTGTTGACAGTGTTCTGGGGGCAAATTTCAAATTTTGGTTATATAAAAGTCACTTCATGCCTACACTTCGAGCCATTTAATGTAAATTGTTTTGTTTTTATCTTTTCGAACGGACATGGCAAGGTGAAAATGGAAGAATTTGCCATGATTATGATAACAAAACAATGGAAGTGTGATAACCATATAGTAATAATGCATATCCAGTCTTGGAATTGCTCTTCCGCTGCTCAACATGAACAAACCAGGCGGGCACTTTCCTGTTAAATTCAGCCAGGACTTGCACCTTGCGCCAACTGCTTATTTTTGTCTCTGGGAATTGAACCTTGGCAGGTGGACTGACATGACACTCTTCACCACTGAACCATAACTCCATTGCCAAAAAATAAAATTTCAATAGTTGCTTAACATTTATTTTGTTTTGAAATACCGTCATAAGAATAACATCTCTGAAATCATGGTTATGGCAAGTTGGCAACAAATGTTAGACACAAGAATTTAACATCCGCATCAGGTAAATAATGCTAACTATCTTCAGATTTCTTTAGAACATTGACTGGAAGAAGCAAAATGTTTAGGAATATCAGTAGTAAAGCTCAGAATAACACTTCTTTAACTAGTCCAACTAACACAAAATTTGGAAGACACAACAAAACATTATTGATTCTCTATAACTTCCTTTAACTCTAATCATT
>WSFP011398676.1:0-26876 GCA_009831015.1 Picea engelmannii
CGAGATTTCCAAAAGTTTGAAGTAAACTTTGTATCTCTGTCTGATATAATTTCCTTAGGCATGCCATGCAGTTTGAATATCTCTTTCATGAAAATGTTGGCAATATCTATTGCCTTGCAAGTTGACTTGACAAGTATGAAGTGAGCATCCTTGCTCAGTTTGTCCACAACTACCATGATGGCATTGTTTTGTTTGGTTGATATTGGTAATCCTGTGATGAAATCCATGGAGATGGTTTCCCATTTCCATTCGGGAATTGGTAGGGGTTGCAATGGTGTCGGTGCTCTGCTTTGACTTGCTGACATTCTAGACACTTAGCTAAGTAATCATCTATGTCATTTTTCAGTCCAGGCCAATAAAATAGTTTCTTCATGGCCGTGATCATTTTCTTATAACCAGGATGACTAATATATGGTCTTTTGTGTAGTTCATCCATTATGAACCTCTTCAAGTCGTCACAATTTGGAAAACACAATCTTCCCTGTAAGTCATCAAGCCATCATTAATCATATGATAACCTCCATACATCATCCATGTGGGCTCTTGATTTAGGTATGATGTCACGGTTTGGAAAAATGCATTGTTTCTTGTGCATTTTTTACTTTCTCTTTGATGTTTGATTCACTGGCGCTTACAGCTGCCAAGTGAACCACTTTCATACTTCTACTAAGGGCATCATCCACCCTATTCTCCTTTCCTTTGATATGTTTGATTTCAAAATCAAACTCACTAAGGAGATCCATCCACCTAGCTTGTCTCACATTGAGTTTTGGTTGGTCAAACAAATACCTCAATCCACTATGGTCTGTCATAATTAAAAATCTTCTACCTAAGAGGTAATGCCTCCACTTTTTTAAAGCATGCACTATGGCAACCAATTCCATATCATGGGTCACATAATTGACCACTTTCTCATTCAATTTTATGGATTCGTAGAAAATCACATGTCCTTCATGCATAAGGAATCTTCTGAGCCCTTCCTTGCAGGCATCTATACACACAAGGAAGTCCTTGTTTGGGTGTGCAATCTTCAGTACAAGCACATTGGTTAGAAGGTATTTCATCTCTTGAAATATTTCTTCACATTCTGATGTCCAAATTAATTTAGCCCCCTTTTTTCTGAAGGGAGGTGATTGGGAAACCAATCTTGGAGAATCCCTTTATGAACCTCCTATAGTATCTTTCTAGGCCCATAAAGGATATGATATCAAACACATTCTTTGGGGTAGGCCAATCCATGATGGCTTTAATCTTGTCAGGAACAACTTCCACTCCTTCCTCAGAGATAACATGACCTAAGTAATGGACTTGTTTCTGGAAAAAGTCACACTTACTAAGCTTAGCATAGAGTTGATGTTCTCTTAGTACTTGGAGTACTATATTGATATGTTCCTCATGCTCATCCCTATTCTTGGAATAGATTAGGATATCATCAATGAAAACCAACACAAACTTATCCAAGAACTTTCTGAATACATTATTCATTAAGCACATAAAATTGGTTGGTGCATTGGTAAGCCCAAATGGCACCACCACAAATTCATAGTGACCATATATTGTCCTAAAGGTTCTCTTGTTGATGTCTTCATCTTTAATTCAGACCGGATCGTATCCAAACCTCAAGTCAATATTGGAGAAGATTGCAACACCCCTTAGTTGATCAAACAAGTCATCGATCCTGGGTAAGGGATACTTATTCTTGATGGTCATCTTATTGAGTTGTTTATAATCTATGCACAATCTGAGTGTGTCATCTTTATTTTTCACAAACCAGGTTGGTTCTCTCCATGGGGACACACTAGGACAAATGTAGTATTTGTCCCACATCTCCTTCAACTGTAGTTTGAGCTCAATTATCTCTGGTGTACTCATTCTATAGGGTGTTCTAGACATTGGCACAGCTCATGGTACAAGTTCTATTGAAAAGTCAATATCCCTTCTTGGAGGTAGACCTGTCACCTCTTCTTGGAATACATATTTATATTCTCTTAATATGGGATGGTCCTCTAGGCTGGGTTTGTCATTCTCAACAGAGTTTAGTACTTGTATTGCATGTAAGGGACATCCCTTTCTGCAATACTTCTTCACTTGGAGGGTTGATATTTGTCTCACTAAGACAAGCTTTTGAATCCCTTGTAGGATTACCCTTCTTCCTTCTTCATTTTTACACTCCAAAGTTTTACTGTAACAGTCCAACTTGGTTTTGTGGGCAGCCAACCAGTCCATGCCAATTAGTAGGTCATAAGATCCTAGAGGAAGTATGTTTAGTTTCACTTAGGTGGGCAACCCACTTATAACAAATTGGCATGTTGGTATGACCTATGTTACTTTTCTTTTGGTTCCAATGGCTAGTTGTACCAACCATGATTTAACATGTTTAACTTGTTGAAATTTACATTTCTCAACAGTTTGAGGGGAATCATAACTCAAATTAGAACCAGGGTCAATTAAAATGGAAACAGGATGGTTGGAAATCGTACCTTCCATCTCCACCATTGAATCTTGGTGGTCAGCTTGTCTATTATCCAAGTATGCATAAATTTGTGGCATGCTCCTAGCCACATCATTTATTGTGGTAGCCTCTTGGATGTTGTAGACCCTCTTATTTCTCTGTTGCCTATGAGGACAGTCCCTTAGCATATGTTCATCTCCCCAACCCCAATATTTCAAGGGTTCTCTCTCCGTGCAATCAGTCTTACTTGGAGCTGCTCTGAATGGTTTATTTCCACTCTGGGATGGAAAATTTTGTTGATACACACTTCGGGTAGGAAGGCTCATCCTAGAGCTCTTCCCATGGTTCTTAAATCTCGAGGATTTAAACCTCTTCTTCTTGAATCTTGAATTTATTTTCTTCTTCCAGTGTTCATGGGGTTCTATCTTATTCTTGAATTTCCCATAGCAATACCTTGTTTTTCGAAGAGTATATTCTAAAGTATTTGGCTCATCAAATTCAATTATGTCTCGGCATGACTGAGGTAATCCACTAATAAATCGTTGCATCTTTAATTTTTCATCCTTTATGAAGGGTACATACCTCATCAACTTAAGGAATTTGTTGATGTATTCATCTATGGTGAGTTGTCCTAGCTTGAGTTCATGGAACTCCTTGGTCTTCCCATCAAAGTATTTTTATGACAGGTACTTCTTCTTGAATTATTTCTCAAATTGTTTCCATGACAAGTCCTTCTCGTGGATTCCTTTCATATTCCTAAGTCCCTCCCACCAAATGGAAGCTTTCCCACTCAGGTTTAAAATGGTTATCTGAGCCTTTAAGTTTTCAGAGTAGTCATGAACTTTGAAGTACTTCTTCAGGCCAAGTAGCCAAACTTTTGTTTCTTCCCCCTTTTTAATCTCTCCATCAAAGGTGGGTGGTTTGGCTTTTTTGAATTCTTCAGGGTCATGACTCTTGGAAGGTTTCCTCTTCTTTCTTTTTGTCTGGGAATGGGAACTAGTTTTTCCACTGAAAGATTCCTTAGAGTTGTCAGTGTCCTCACCAGAGGAATATTCCATTAAGCATCTCTTGGCTCCAGGTTGGGCCTTCCTTGAGGTGCTCCTCCTAGTGTGGCCACTTTCTGGACCATGCTTTTGTATCTCAGGTGGACATGGAGTTTTCTTAGTATGATGCATGTCCATATGACTGGCAGCTAGACCATGTTGCAGTTGCATTTGTATATCTGATAGACTTTGCAATAGGACTGCATTAATTTCAGTTTTTTTTTCATGCTCCTTGATCATCCTTTAATTGTTAGCCTTATAACTTTGTAATTCTTCCATGAGGATTCTTACAGTTTTGGCCAAATATGGAGGGGTTTCCACGCCCTCCTTTCATCGGATTCTTCCTCTCTATTGTGGGAACTCTCCCCCAACTCATGGTGTTTCACCATCCCTTACATTCTAGTTTTACCTGTTGTTCATTGACTACTTGAGTGTTGATAGAACATTTTATGTTAGTTACTAATCTACTAATTCATGAACAACACATATCATTGCAAAAGTGAAGTCAGATTCTTTATTTGGAAACATTAGCAACATACAGTGCAGACTCCCAAAAAACCTAACAACAATAGAAGTTTTCGTTCCTCTCTTCAGTAGAGGTTCAGACAAGTTTCTTATAGGAACGAGGAAAGGTAGGGTGTTACCCCATAAAGTTCTCTAATAATATTTTTATGTGACTCACGCATGAGCCCAAGCAGGCCAAGTGTTGTTTCCATGCTCCGATACCAATTTGTAACATACCCAACCCCTAAATACACTTTCTAGGGATGGGGCATCAAATTTTTGCTTTTCCTAACTCTCTCAAATATTAATTTTGGGATCTCCATTGACTATTTCTTGCCACGATCTTTCTAACAGTCGCCATCACACTAAAATATGAGCTCTAGTCTACAATTTATGGCCTCCCAAAGTTACATGGGGCAGTAATAGTTAGGGTCTTCGGTGTTCAGTGTTGAACACTCCTTTTTCCTAATCCCCAAAGTCCTAAAATCTCTCCACGTGGCCTTATCCATTCGACGATCGACGTTCAGTGTTTTACGTCAAACGTCCCTTTTTTGGCGTTCGAAAATCGACAATCAGCGATCGACGTCCTACACTTTCATTGTTTCGACAGTGGGTGATCGTCGTTGAACGTTCGAGGTTCGGCGATCAACGATATTCGTTGAACATCCCTTTACCATATTGTGTCCAATTATTCTGAACTCCTGAAATGATACAGACTCCCGGAGTCCCAGACACGTCACCAACCATGTTGGCCAGGTGAGCACCAACCAGAAGCTGGCACACGGTGAGGACCATGGGTGACACATATCCTCATTAGGGGGTGACATGTGTCATGCTAGGAATAAGGGTTCTATGAATTAGCCATATCTAGGTGACACGTGGCATGCATAATGTGGTTCCATGTCACATCGAATGATGTCATCAAGCCACATCATCTTGGACTGATAATTGTCCATCCCTTCGATCTCACAGTCTGTAGGAGTCCACGTGAATTCATAAATCTACGGCTCTCATTACTTTGCGGCTTCGAACTTTGAAGCTTACCAACTCCTCACGTTGTGAATTCCCCAAAGAGCCAAGTCTCTGGAATCTATAATATGTCTCCAAGTGTCCTCATCCTACCAACGACCGAGATTAATTTCAACGTTCGCAACTTCAGAGGTTTTCACACTCTGAAAACTCTTGGCCAAGTTCCTCTGGAGTACTAAGTTTCCAGACTATAGGATCACTTTCCATGTATCCTCTCATTCGATGGCTCTATTTCGAGGGACAATATTTGACAGAGGGCAAGTAGGGGCCACGTGTCGCTCCATGACACATCCCTAGTTGGTTGGGAAGTCAAGGGCGGGCTCCTTAGATCGATAGCTGCGAGAGATCCTGAAGGATCTGAGGGTCGATGGTCCTCCTCACTTCAGAAGTTCATGATTCGGGATTTCAGCATGTATCTTCCAGCTTTCTCTCCCGACCATGTCGAATCTATCACCACGTGTACCTAGCATCCACGGGCAGGATTTACTCCCGCTTGCAGAGCTCTGGGGAATATCGTGCATCCCTATACCACTGAATACCCGAACTTTCGGATAGTCGTTGATCTGTGGGAACGTGTTCGTCCACTTTCAATGGTCCCGATTAATTTCACGACTTTGGCATTCGGGAGTTTTGGCACTAGACCAATCATATTCTCCCGAAGTATAACTTCGTCGAAGCACTTAACGCTTCCCTTACTAAATCCGATCTAACAGCTGAGAGAGATCCACATTGGTTCCCCAGATCAATGGCCCCCATCAATTCGTGACTTCGGCCTTCAGTTGTTTTCAAGGATCATGGATTCATAAGTTCCGAAGTCAAAAGAGCTAGCTCCTTTCGGACTAGCGCAAGGTTCCCAGGCCCTTTGGGAAATCTTGTGGGCTAAGCGCTAATCTTCTTAGAAGCAAATGGTTTAAGTACATGGGCATGAGCCCTCAGTCATATGGGTGGATATTATGAAGGGAACACCCTTCTCCCTTCAAGTTGAACTTGACATTCTCGCTAAGGTAAACTTCAAAGGGTCAGCAAGACTTAGATGTTTCAGTCAATCCTACCCCGACTCTCCTGCGGATTCACATCCCATGACTCTCTAGCAACTAAATTGAGATAAATCAAATATCATATAGATATATCAATTTACAGAAGCAAATGAGAATTTCTAATAATTGTTCAAATACTGAAAGACTTAACCATAAACACAGGCATTCCATCATCGCATCCAATATATATACATAGAGTATGATAATACTTATCAGAAATGGAGAATGTGAAGCGATTGTTGAAAGGGGTGTGTGTTTCCTCCCAACCATAGGAACAACCACTCCTAACGGATTTACCATTGGTCACCCTCGAGCTAGACCATGATGCTATGAGAGATATTATTTCTCCTTACTCCACAACAGTCAAGGATGGAGGTTACTCTCCTCCTCCCACAGAAACTTGGAAACTGGTTTTCTCCACTCGAAGCAAGGAGGCCTGTGCGAGCACTTCCTCAGTCACTCGTCGACCTCGTTTATTAGCTTGTAGTGAGACTTTGCCCAAAGATTCTTACATCCAAAACAAACTTGCTTCTCATCTTTTCTCTCAACTCCCAAGTCGAAGCATGCTCACTTATCTTCTCTGGAGATTGTTTTTCTCTACTCTGCTTCCTCTCAGATCTATCTTCATCCCCCAAATTACCTCCTTTCTTTCCTTCCTCAACAAGGTTGTGTGGTTCTGAAGCCCGATTCATGGTCAGGCCTGGAAGCCTTACAGATGGGTACTTTGCCCCATCTCCTCATTAACTCTTGAGGATGGCCTTCCAACTACCAACCTAACTGGTAATTCATTTATGGGTCAGAGGACTGTTGAGAAATTACACCCAGTAGGTATTGGTTTAGTGAGGGTCATCTCAACCATTCTTGATTTCCCCTCACCATATATTTCATAGCATCCATGGTCTATCTTGGAAAACTCCCCCCTTTCAGTAGTTGTGCAACACACATCAAATTTATATTAATAACATAAAATTCATACATTGACCCTTTTATACAAAGGTTCATCAAATCAAACATTCACACATATTTAGTCTGCCATAGTCTCTTGGCTAGTTATAGTTATATTTACAAACTTGGGGAAACAGAGGTATTACATCCATCATCTTGAATCTCTGTAGGATCTCAACTGTATATTTTCTTTAACTAAGGAAAATCTTATCTGGCCTCTACCACACCTCCAATCCCAATAAATAATGCATTAGACCTAGATATTTCATTTCAAACTATGAAGTGAGCTCCCTCTTGCACCCAACTATGAGCTTCTCATCTCCTATTAGAAACTGTTTCTCCACATATAGGACTTAAATCAATGGGAAACCATCTTCAACCTTGTAGTAAAAGTTGGGATCTGTATCACTCTTGGTAAGCCCCAAGCTCATCATATAGTTGTCTATCCTGGCATACCATGCCCTGGGTGCCTACTTAAGACCATTAAAATCCTTCTTCAATTTGCAAACATGGGACTCCTTCCCATGCATTACAAAACCTCGTGGTTTTTCTATGTAAACTTCATCTTCGATTACACCATTCAGGAAGGAAGTCTTGACATCCATTTGGTGCAATTTCCATCCCATCACTGAAGCAATATAAATAATCGATCTGATGGAAGTGTACTTTTTTATTGGAGTAAATGTCTCATCATAGTATTCTCCCTCTTTCTGGGAGAACCCTCTAGCCACAAATATCGCGTTGTACTTCTCTATGTTGTCATCTGCAGCATGCTTGATCTTGTAGATCCACTTGGAAGTCACTACTGACTTCCCTTCTGGTCTCGGAACCACTTCCCACACATCATTTTTCATGATGGACCGGTACTCCTCCATCATGGAATCCTTCCATACTTTCTACTTAGCAGCTTCCTCAAAAGTGGAACATTCTGAATCAATGATTTTACTCATCAGTGCCACATAGCTGGAAAACTTGTGTGGTCTCTTGCTCTCTCTAAAGGATCCCTTGGGAGCTGCATGTCCTTCAGCTTCCTACAAAGTGTTATGGAGCCAGGCTGGTCTATTTCTGGTCACTGTAGCTTCTCTCTAGCTCTACCTTCTCATTCTCGTCTCTCTAGAATGGGTTCCTATGGAGTAGAGTCAACCATGAATGCATCCCTTGGATATTTTTTCTCCTCTCGGTCCTCATATATGTGATACTCCCTGGATATTCTTAAGGCTTCATCTTCATCAAACTTTACATCTTAGCCGATCTCAATCTGTCTCTGTTCGTGAATATATATTATGTGAGCCTTCGAAGTCTCACTATATCCAACGAATATGCCCTTCTTTCATGAAGGATCCAACTTCGTTCTCTTTTCCTTGGGAACATTTATATACATTGGGCAGCCAAATATTCTCAGGTGGCTGAATTTTGGTTGCTTTCCCATGAATACTTCTTCAGGTATCTTGTTCCCCAATATCTTGTGAAGACTTCTATTCTGAACATACACAGTCATATTGGATGCTTCTTCCCACAAGTGCATGGGTAGGTTCTGGTCATGGATCATCGCTTTAGTTGCTTCCAAAATAGATATATTCTTTCTTTTTGCAATCCCATTTTGCATGGGTTTGTAGAGAGTTGTTAACTCCCTCTTAATTCCTGCTTCTCTGCAATATTCTTTGAACTCATTTGAGGTGTACTCACCTCCATTATCAGATCTCAAGATTTTAATCTTCCTTCCAGAGAGATTCTCAACTAAAGCTTTAACTTCTTGAAACTTTCTGAAAACTTCATCTTTCGCTTTCAAGAAGTAGATCCATGTCTTACATGAGTAATCATCTATGAAGATGACGTAGTATACAAATTTACCCAGGGATGGAACTGTCATATGTCTGCATACATCTGGGTGTATGATGTCCAAGATCCCCTTGGATCTATTTTCACTGGTTGTAAATATTCCCTTTGCATTCTTGCCAAGTGCACATCCTTTACAAACTCCATCATGTTCTACATGTGTATCTAGTGGACCTATTACCATATTGCTCAGAACTAGTAATTCTCTATAATTTAGATGAGCAAACCTTTGATGCCATAACTCACTAGAGCTAACATTGTTGTGTACAATGGCTTGTTCTTTGTTTCCTTTCAACTTATATGATCCTCCTTTTCAGACACCAATCATGGTAGCAACATCTGTGCTAGAATTCTTGGGCCATAGAAGAATTTGGCCATCCACAAAAGCTACCCTAAAACCTTTATCTTCTAAAGCAGAAATAGAAATAAGATTCTTCTTCAAACCTTATACAAACAATACATATTTAATTGAGATGGAATTGCCTTAATCAAGTTGGTATGAGGCTTCTCCTACTCCTTTGATTGTGTGTCTAGAATCATCCCCAAGCTCCTATTGAAGGGATGAACTCTTCTCTATTAATTTCGTGAGGGAACTTCTGAATCTCGTCATGTGCTTGGAAGCACCACTATCCACAAGTCGAATGTCACTTCCTTGAGTGATAGTACCTGTGAGGGCTGAGACAAATATATATTCTTTTTCCTTTGATTCCTTTTCCTTCTTCTTAGATGTGGGATCTTTTATGTTTGTTGCATGTGCATGATGTTTCCTCTTTCCTTTCCCAAGAGGACATTGAAAGGCATAATGTCCCAACTTCTTACAAGTGTAACATATGATTTTAGATACATCCTTTTTATGGTGTGGTCTTCTATATTTCTTCAAAAAAATTTCTCTCCCTTCATTCCTTTTCTTCACATGAGCAACAAGAGCTTGATTTTCTTCATCATTTGTCTTCTGCGATTTGGATATCAATCTAGATTCTTCTTGAATAAAATTTGTCCATAGCTTGTCAAATTTGGGAAACTTAATTCTTGTGCAAATTCCTTGAACAAATGGGTCCCAAGAAGAGGGAAATCCATTTAGTGTAGTGGTTACAAGTTCTACATCGTCCACTGAGTCTCCAATGGCTACTAGTTGGTCCTTGATCTGTGAAATTCTCATGAAGTAATTGGAGATTGTTTCTGACTTATTCATCATCAAGTTTCTGAGTTGATGTCTTAGAGTTAGCTTATGGCTGGTGTTATTTCTTTCATAAAGTCTGGTTAGGGAATCAAACATTTCCTTCGGTGTATTTAGTTTGGATACATTAGGTATCAGGTGATCCTTGATCAAGTCTATCAAGATCCTCTTGGCCTTGACTTGGCCTTGACTTCATTCTTTCTTAACTTTGCTTTGGCTTCTTCTTCTTCAGGTTCTGGAATCCCTTGCTTGATATGATCTAGAGACTCATTCTTTTATAGAATGAGAAGTACCCTATGCTTCCAAGATCTGAAGTTATCTTCTCCATCCAATCTATCTTCAACTCTCATATTGGTAATAATTTTTTCCAGTAGAAACCCTAGATCTAAGAAATTTCAAATTTTCGTACTTGTCCAGACTACAAAACAGAGTGTTGCAGGGGGTGCTCTAGGGTTGGGTGACTTTCTTTGTAGTGGGATTAATCCCAACGACTTGGAACTAGTGCTCAACGAGCTTGACAAAGGATTGTGCAGCTGCAGCTTTTCAAGATCTTTCCTTGCATCTGTTAGACTGTCTTGAAGGTAACCATCTCTGAAACCATGTTAGAATTTTTTAATTTTCAGAGCAATAGATTTACCAGTGTTCTTAGATATTATTTTACATTAAAAATTATACCATGCATTGAAAATATGAACAGCATAAACAAGTACAAACAACACAAGCGTTTATCTTGGGAAAAACCCCAAATGGGGGAAAAACCCAGCCAACCTTTCTTAGATAGATTCCGTCCAAAATAATCCAACCATGGACTAGCTCTTAAGAACAAACAGATAATGAAGAAACCCTAGCAAAAGGTTAGTGCACAAGATAGAGCTAGCATACCAAGTAGATACATTAGCAGTACCATACAGAGATAGTGCACCTCTTCTCAAGGAGAGCACACAAGAGAGAAACTGCCACCAAGAATAACCAAGAACCTCCAAGAGTTGCAGTGTTGTGTATTTCTTCCTTGCCTCAGATTTGTGCCTTCTTCTAGAGTGAGATATGAGTGAATGAGCGTGTACAAATGAGAAAAGCGTCACCTTATTTATAGTCTTGAAGTCACTTTATTTGGGGTCAACTTCTTTTCTGGGAAGTTCCATTTCCCTTTTATCTTTTTCCTGTGATCCGAATTCTCTTTCTTGAGGTTCCAACTTTACTTTATTCTTTTCATGTGGGTCGACTTCTCTTTCGGGGTGTTCTTCCACTGTTCAATGGTCTTCCTTGGAATTTTGGAATCTTCTTCTCTTCTAAGAAAGGTTGTTTAGGAGGAAAATGCATCCTACAACTGTAACACACCCACGATGGGGCATAAAATTTTTCGCTTTTCTTAATGGACAGATTCTCCATCCATGGTTTCTAACTTGGAAAGTCGGGGAACCAGTCCGACCTCCTGATCAACAATCTTTGATTTTGGAGCCAAACGAATCTCTGAAACCTTGATGGTCTCATTCTTTAATTAGACGCAGACCCTTTCAGTTTCCTATTGTGGTTCTAAAGGTACCTGCGACCCTCCTCTTCACGCCTGCGAAATATCTGAGTCTGGGGAGCTAGCTCCTTTTTTGATAAGCCCCTTTCTTGATATGACCTTGGGTGATAACCTCACATGACCACATGATTGCAGGCACAGCCAAGGGTGGTTTGAAACCAAATTACTTTCCCCCCCACAATTCATCTTGACCCTACACATGTCCTTTCTCAAAAGCCGTGGTCTGGATTGCGGCCTTCCCTATACTTTTAGAGTTCGCACACCTTTGGTCCCCAAAATGTGATGGGATCATCGATCTCATTGACCTTGATGGTGCTTATGAACTGACAGCTCAGATCCATCCTTTTTGAATCTACGAATCAGATCTAACCTTTCTAAATCAACGGTTGTGATTCATTTCATGATACGGGTTTCGGGAGTTTTAAATCTCAACCCTCGCTTCTTCCTCAGTAGCTATCTTCTGGAATGGAAGATCTGCTGACACCTGTCACTACATATGTGCAGCTATGATTTCTTCTGTGAGTCCAGCCTTCAGGAGTTTCAATTCTCAAACTCTCATTTCTTCCAGAGAGATTTCTCCGAAATGGCAGATCGTCTGCCACGCATCCTCCTCAATTGATAGTTTTGGTCCCGCTTCGGGACTTTGGCCTCCTCAACCAAATCAATGGTCCTTCAACTCCCTCCTTGGTCAACGATAGAGATCTTTTTTCAGATTTTTGTGGTGAGGAATTTCAAAATCATTTTCTGGAGAATCCACAGTTGTTTTCATTTTGTCATCGACATTTCGAATCCGGATCGGGATTCATCATCAGGACTAATCATCAATTAGAGAGCTAGCTAATCTTAGTCATTAAATGACAAAATGAAAACAATTGTGGATTCTCCAGCAAATTATTTTGAGATAGAGATATTCTCTGGGTATTTGGACCTTTTCCTCATCTATTTTCTTCCGGATTTCTAGATCTGGTGTCGTGTGTCCACCTTCACATCGACAGCTCTCGTCGCTTAAGATTTCCAGTATTCAAAAATCTCAAATCTCAACTCTCTCTTTTTCCCAATGGCTTTCATCCAGAATTGATAATCCACTGACGTGTGTCCCTCTCATATCAACAGCTGTGATCCCTTCACATCTTCGGACATCGAATTTCTCAGTTCTCAACTCACGCCCCCTCGACATCTGTGGATTGTTGTCGCGTGTCCTCTTGAATCAGACAGTTGATAGTTACTTCGGGTCTTTACCCAAAATCCACAGATTTATGCCACGTCCCCCTTAATCTGGGGGTTATGAATTACTTTGAGACTTTACCCGGAGTCCATATATCTACACCATGTCTCTTCTGAATTATATGGTCTAGATTCACTTCGGGTCTTCGGGGTTCGGCAGTCTTAATTCCCAACTGAAACCCCGGTGCGATTCACCCAGAGATCGGGATCTATTAACGCATGTCCTATTTAAATCATCTTCCCTTGTCTCCTTCGGGACTTCGACCTTCAGAGATCTCAGATATCAGTTTTCCTCACTCTTTATTTCTCCCGAAATGGTTTTACTTGGAGTCCACGATCTGATGACATGTGTCCTTCTGCAGATTGACGGCTCCCAGCTGCTTCGATTATTCGGGCTTCAGCGATTTCAAACTCTCCTCCTTCGTGTTCTCTCGGAGTGCTTCCACCCAGAGTTCACAATCTGTCTCCACACACCCTTCTGGATCTACGGTCTAGATTCTCTTCGGCTTTCTGGCTCTTCAGCTTTCAGGGCTTCAGGATTTTGTCTTACTCCTCACTTGGAAACCTCCAAAGTAGTTTTCCCCAAAGTCTCCAATCTATTGACACGTATCTCCTATCAGTCGACGGATAGGATATACTTTAGCCGTTTGTCCTCCTCCTTGTCCACAAACCTCTAAAGTTGTGGATATTATGCCACCTGTCCTCCTTGATGATGGATGGTCTCAAATTGCCTTAGAACTTTGGGACTTTGACAAGTCCACTCTCTTGTGCACACAAGGGTTAAGTCTTGTGCGCTTACTTCCGGATCCAACGATTACTAGTCCTTCATGCTCAGATTCAACATATGGGATCTATTCCTCTCCTTTGTGCTTCTTTTGTTTAATGGATGTTGATCCAATGGTCCATGCTCCTCTCCACAATCGATCTAACGGTTGTTGTCTCTCCTCCTCCTGAGCTTTCGACTTCCTCTAGCTTAGAGGATTTTCTAAGTATTAAAAGGCCTCGGCCTTTGTTCCTCCTACGAGTCTGTCTCTTGGACCTCGTCTGAACTTCTGAAAGGTGATTATCTCTTTTGAGCTTGATCTTCTTGAATATCTCGATTTCCCACGCACTCCTTGTGTTTCAGGGATCTCGTCAAACTCAGATCGAAGGTCTACGGCGATCGACGGCTCACAGTAATTGTGGGGCCCCAACATGCGTGCTCTTTATCAGAGAGCTCAACCTCCGCAATCTGGAAAGTGCTCGCTCGACTCTAGTCTGATCCTAGTCGTTGATCTTCCATCCCCAACGAGATCAACGACGTGGGTTGATTGTGGGTTCATGAACTAGCAGGTCCGCTAAATTCACCTTCGCACTTTGCAATGATTCCCAACTGTCGATTAAATCAAGTGGCTAGTGTTTGATTTGGTAACTCCAGTGAGTACTTAAGTCGATCTGACGATCAAGATGGCCTCTCCTCCCGTTAAATGGCTCACATCCATCTTCCTTGTCAGATTCTTAAGTCATGGGTAGTTCTGGCAACTTGACTATCGTCTACCTCCTAGATCTGATGGTCAGGATGGTTCCCGGGCATCCTCAGATCTAAGGCTCAGAGTTAACTTCAGAACTTCGGGGATTTTACCTCCCTTACAATGAACTCGCTCAGTTCAAATGACTCCAAGGGTTAACTCCCACACTCTTTCCCATATCCAACGGTCACGATAGATTGTGGCTTCTTCCGAACATAATTCATCTGTTCATCTTCCAAACAAGGGACCTTCCCTTTCGATACTTCAGCCCCGCTACTCTTCCTAAGCTTTGTTAGCTCTGAGGGGTTTAAGAGATTTGTGCTCTTTCTCTTGAATTTAACGCTTGGAAAAATCCTTCCGCACACCCCTTACACTCATTCCTCAACTCTAGAACTTGAGTGGTTCTCGGTCTCTACCTACCTCGCAAAGAGCCTATGCATACATGCACTATCTCTCCTGAGCTTTAACAGACTCCCTCCTCCAAGGGACTCAGAAAGACTAGGAGTTTCAACATGCGTACGTGAAATTATGCCCAAGGTCGACGAACTCACAGTTTGTAGATCTAGCTTAAGCCACTACAGGGCACAAGCATTTACGAATACAAACACGTCCAATCCATACTTGCTTAAATACACAATTTAAACATGAATAAAGAGATACAGTATAACCATTAAGCAAACATACACATCCCTAGGTCCTTCACAGTATATCCCATTTCATTACATAATTACAACGTAATTTCACAGGGTATGAGAATACTTATCTATTACAAGTTGCATCCAACCAACTGACTGTGGGTGTGCACCTTTCCACCCAACCATAGGCTCAAAGGCATTCATTCTTAGTACTCTGGCCACCCCAATGTCAAGCCATGATATCACTAGGGAATTTACGCCATCTCTTAGAGAAACTCTCTCTGTCACAGTGACCCTGCGAGGTTTATCAGATGCTTCCTCATCATCAAGCTCGCATTCGGGTCCTGTTAACAACCATTCTTGTCTTGGGCACAAGAGTATCCGTCTCTGCAGGTTGCACGAGAAGCGCCCAAGCGCAACACGAAAAAAATCTCATTTCAGGCTATAAATCAAGCGAGTAGGCGAAATTATGTCGTTAGTGGCCGAGATCCATCAATAGAGCAGATCGACGGTCATTGGGTTTTCGGGACTACCAAGTTGCCTGAGATTTAGCACAAGAGATAGCACCCATATTTCAAGACAAATCAGGGTCGTCCGATCCAGTTGGGACAAGTGGCAGCATGTCGGCATTTCAAGGATCGACGTTTCGAGAGACAAGGGACCTCCCATTCACTACAGCTGAAATTGCCGATCGGCGAAATGTCGAAGGCACCTTTGGAGCTAAGCCCACAGTCCTAGCGCTAGGTCATGTCAAGCGAGCCTGGGAATGAAGGCAACCCCCTTTTAAATAAAAAATGCTATCTTGGTCGTTCATCTAAAGGACACGCGATGCACATCCATGCTTTTGCAGTTTAGTCGATCGGGATTTCGAGGAAGAAGTGCATCGTGAACTCCCGGTGCAAGAAATCTCGAAAGGATCAGGAGGACATGCGGCACATGATCTGAACCATGGGTGGGGCCCTTCGATATTTTCTCTCTGTGATTTTCTTAGCATTGAACGACTTGGAATTGGAGGATCCAGTCAAGTTCCCCTTTCAGTTTCTCGAAGCCCTGAACCAAGAGGATCTTGCATTCAGAGTTTTTCTTCTACAAACTACTGAAAGGCCTGTTGCCTGAGGTAGTTTACTCACTCTTCTTACCAAGTCTTCCACCTACTCATCTTTTAATCAACTCACTGACTGAAGTTAGATCAAGACCTCCTTTGTTCCTTACATACCAGACCTAGTCCCTGAGTTAGAGTGATATCTTCTCGAGTCTCTACCCATTTGATCACCCATTAAAAACTATCATGACATAAAACTGATAGGTGTTGGGCTCTGCTCCTACAAGCAATCCAGGAGTGACTTTTGACACTAACATTTTTGGCGCCGTTGCCGGGGACGAAGTTGAAGATTTTCCCTGGGCAGAACGACATTGAGCCTCTGATTCTGAAGGTGCATCAAACATCAGAGCCCTTCAAGATTGCTACTATGCACCTGGCGACTCCAAGGTTTCCACATCATTGTTTCAGCTGTGGCTACTATTAGCACACCTAAAAGCTGACCCTAAGGAGCTTTCTCGAGAAGCTTTTAGCAGCTGCTTTCTTAGCTTGAGAAGCTTCCTGGGGTAACAACAACATTAGGATCTGGCCTTTGATGGTGAACAAGGACCAGACACATTCTAAGCTGTGCATCTTTCACCTGATGACTCCATGATTCAAGGATCGATTGGCGACTCCATTGGTTCGATATGGAGAAAATCCTTGCTCGCAGGTTTGCTCCTTTTAATTTTTCTGCTATTCCTGGTTTTCCTAATGTTGTCCCCTCTCTGAATGAATGGGGCGATTATTTGCCCATATTTGGAAAATGTGAAGAGGACAACCCTGCTCATCACCTCAGTGAGTTTCATGAACTCATGCATCAATGAGAGATACATCACGAGGATGTATTACTAAAGATGTTCATGTTCTTGTTAGCAGGGGATGCGCATAAATGGTATCATTCTTTACCCCCTGCTAGCATTTCTTCACTCAATGGATTCCATGCAACTTTCACCGCCTATTGTCAGAAGCTGTATCCCCCTGAGTTAATTTGTCATAATTGTTGTGAGGGATACCACAACTCTATACAAGAGAAAGTTGTTTCTGACGTAGGCTGTGGGGATGATCCTGATGACCTGGATCAGAACTCAATCCTCTCTCCTCCCCAGTCGTCTGCATCAGAGGCAGGTTATGAAAGTGATGAAGATCCCAGGGAGGAAGGAGATGCCCTGAGTGAGCTGATGGAGCAGGCGGTATCTCTCACTACCCAACGTGCAAAATTGGAATCTGATGGCAACGAAGAGGATTTTCCAGTCTTCGAGGCAGATGATCTAAGCAGCTCTTTTGAAGAGATTATCAAAGATTTCTTAGATGCGTTAGCATCTACCCCCGATGAGCCCGCTGTCTCAGAATTAAATGAAGAAGCCATTGTGGAAGGGGATTGCTCTTTCTTCCTTCACGAGATTTCCCATGATGTATTTACATTTGGGATTGAAAGGAAGGATCGGGAGACCGTTCCCTTTTTACAAGATGGGGAAGTGCACGAAGAAGATGAGGAAGAACCAGAAGAGCAGCTAAGCACACATTTCTTTTCCTATCTAGAGCCAGTCAACGAGCAGCCACCACCCGAGATCAATGAGCCTACGACAGTTTTCCACTCACCTGTGCTTGTCAGAGATATTCAGCCACATGGGAACAGTTGTGTAGCAGAGGAGGTTGCCTGCTGCCAATTTTCCGAAATTCGCCACTCATTTTATGACCCCGTTAGCGAATACATGGAGTGGCATGTCCTTTATGCCTTGGAGCCACCCTATTTCATATCAACTTCATCCTGTGAGGAGAAGTTGAAGAGTGTAGCCATTCTACTGTCACGGTTACACCATCCGCTGGTGATCATCAACAGAAGGAAGGAGCTTCTATCCAGGAAGTTGCTTGAATGGATATGGTGGAAGTCTGCTTTCACCTAGCCCCATGTACAATATTTTATTAGCATTAGGAATGTATATAAATAAGCTCCTTTTAGCATGTAGCTTTGATTGCTTTGCTTTACTTTTCGGCCTATATTTTCAGAAGCGGGATGTTTTGAGCTTGACTCCATAACCCAACAACAAGGCACTGAAGCTGCAGAATGAGTTCTTAGAGCATCACAGGGACGAATCTATTCCCCATGGAGCCTAATGTTAACAACCATTCTTGTCTTGGGCACAAGAGTATCCGGCTCTGAAGGTTGCACGAGAAGCGCCCAAGCGCAACACGAAAAAAATCTCATTTCAGTCTACAAATCAAGCGAGCAGGCGAAGTTATGTCGTTAGCGGCCAAGATCCATCAATAGAGAAGATCGACGGTCATCGAGTTTTCAGGGCTACCAAGTTGCCCGAGATTTAGCGCAAGAGATAACACCCATATTTCAAGACAAATCTAGGTCGTCCGATCCAGTTGGGATAGGTGGCAGCTAGTCAGCATTTCGGGGATCGACGTTTCACTGCACCTGAAATTGTCGATCGGTGAAATGCAGAAGGCACCTTTGGAGTTGAGCCCACGGTCCTAGCACCAGGTCATGTCAAGCAAGCCTGGGAATGAAGGCAGCCCCCTTTTAAATAACAAATGCTATCTTGGTCGTTCATCTAAAGGACACGCAACGCACATCCGTGCTTTCATAGTTTAGTCGATCGGGATTTCAAGGAAGAAGCGCATTATGAAATCCCGGTGCAAGAAATCTTGAAAGGATCAGGAGGACATGCGACACATGATCTGAACCATGGGTGGGGCTCTTCGAGATTTTCATAGTGTCAGCACAGAAGACGTAATCTTAGCCGTCCATCCAAAAGGACGCATGGTGCGCGATCATGTCATGTCGACATTCAGGAGTTCGAGGGGTAAGCGCTCCTCGTCATTTCATATCTCGAAGCCCCGAACCCTAAAGCACTGAAAGCACCTTTGAGGATAAGCATAGGGTCACGGCTCGTGGTCACTTGAGGGAGTAGAAAAGGTTGTACAAAGGGGGCCAAAAGTGTCGAGTTGAGTTTCAGAAGGGGGGGCACCGTGTTCTCCAGATGCTGGTTTGACTTGATCTCAATCCTGATACCTGCTTGGAATGAATGAAAAAGAGAGGGGGTGGTTGAAACCTTGCCTCACTCATTAATTACAAGGTATGGAGGTCCCAGCAGGAAGTCCGTCGGAGGTGGTCATCTGTACTGGTTTTTTCCCACAAAATCCATGACGAGTCCTCGACTCCCCAGGGAAGGTTGCGCACGCTAATTCAGCATTTAAGGGCTCAGACACCCCCTGGTGTGAGCCATGCAGAATTAAGGTGGCGTATGATAGAGGAGTGTAGGCCAGATTTGATTGAAGAGACGCCTCATCCCAAAAGTCTAGGAGGCCTCTGTTGGGCAAATGTTTAGGAGTATATATACTTAGTTTTGATATTTTTCAATGGATCGATGGTTGAGCAAGGCTCGTGGTTTTAAAACTTTAATGGAGCATTGTTATTTCTGGTTATGCGTGGAATTTTGAGACTTCTTGCCTTATGAATGTCAGTTTCTTTCACATCTTTGTTTACACTGTGTTAGAGCAGCTCGGAATTGGAGGATCCAGTCGAGTTGTAAGTGTTATAGGATGATGTAGGTTGGATCACTGTAACAGTTGCATTGTTTCTAATCGGTCTCTGTGATTTTCTTAGCGCTGAATGACTTGGAATTGGAGGATCCAGTCAAGTCCCCCTTTTAGTTTCTCGAAGCCCTGAACCAACAGGATCTTGCATTCAGAGTTTTTCTTCTACAAACTGCTGAAAGACCTGTTGCTTGAGGTAGTTTTCTCACTCTTCTTACCAAGTCTTCCACCTGCTCATCTTTTAATCAACTCACTGATTGAAGTTAGATCAAGACCTCCTTTGTTCCTTACATACCAGACCTAGTCCCTGAGTTAGAGTGATATCTTCTCGAGTCTCTACCCATTTGATCACCCATTAAAAACTATCGTGACATAAAACTAATGGGAGTTGGGCTCTGCTCCTGCAAGCAATCCAGGAGTGACTTTTGATGCTAACAATTTGGTACAAAATATTGACACATGATCTATCTCGCCATAGTTAAAACAAGTGGGAGGTATGCCTCCACTTCCTCCATTTTCTCGTCTCCGACCTCATCCATATTCGCCTCTGGGACCTCCTTGGTATCCACCTCTCTTGGCACCACCACAATCACCACCCCTTCATTCCTCCAAAACCTGGAATACATCATGGGTGTGGTCTTGCATCAGCAAGAGTGATTGATAGTTGTTCATGTCATGCCCCATAGATTTGCAGAATTCACATAATGGATTGTGATGCATCTTTTGATATTTATTTACTGTTGGGAAACATGGTGGTATATGTCCCCACTATCTGTAGATCTCACAACATTCCATATAGGGTCCATTTGGAAATGGATTCGACGCACTCATTGCCATATAGTTTCCCAGTGTAAGACACTCATCTCTATGGTTCCCCTCTGACCGACATGTTGTACACCATACGTGCTCAGGCACCACATTTTCCTTTTCCATATCCTGTAATTGTATCGTTAAGTTGGCAAGCTAATATTGTACTTGCACTAACCAAGTTGATGTCTCTCCTCCTCCTGGTGTGGCCTCCAAGCGCATCACAATCTCCATTATTTTTTCCTAGGTAGTCACCTTTTGTTGGGTAAGTAGGACTCAAATATGGGGGAGGAAACCTATAATGAGCCATTCTCGATGTTGTACATCATGGATCTAGAACGTCAACCTATCCAATAAGATCTTGAACCTTTGGTCATAATCCCACACGCTTTCTCTTAGTTTTTTCTTAATCTCCTTAATCTCTATAATGCATTGAGATTTTTACTTAGGCTTTTGGAATTCCTTAAGCATATCTCTCTTGATTCTTCTCAGGGACCTCGTTTGTCCTACTAGTGCAGTGGCCTTGTACTTCATGTACCGCATCAAGGCTCTATCCCTGAACGCGATCTCCAGCTGTGTGATCTTTGATGCTTTGTCGGTGATTTGCTTCAGAGACCATATCACATCACATGTGAACCAATGTTGTTTTGCATCATCCTTACCCGTCCCATGGAACACGAGTAATCTCAAGGTACTATCTTGATTTTCCATCCTCAATCTTGAACTATGTCCTCCTAAATGATTGTTGGTTGTCGGGGATCTTGGTATTGATACTCTTCTTGGTGAAGTAGCACTGACTCCGTCTTCTTCTTCACTCGTTGATTCTCTTCTTTCTTATCCTACTCTTGCTTGTAATCCAATCATCGTGTTGTTTGTTGTTATTTCTTCTTGGCTATAAATATGCAAGGGGGGTGGTTCAAAGGGGGAGTAACTCCATCTTCTTCTAACATTTCTTGTGAGGTAACCCATAGAGTTTCCTACCTATAGTCGTGCAAGACCATCCACTATCGCTAACTCTTTTCCCCCTCCTCTCAGGGATCCTTCATCTTCCTCTCCTACCTTTGTGTCTCTACTCTACGCCTCATCTTCCTCTAAATTTGTGGAATCCCGCAACAACCAAGGGGTTCATACTTGATATTCTTGGACCCTACTACTACTATTATTGGTATCTCCACTGGATACCCTATGCTCAATGTTGCACCTCTTCCCTAACCTATCCTCATATGTGCTTGTCTTTGGCATCGCACACTCTTCCCCACTTCCTCCCGGTGCAGTCTCCTTCCTCTTCATTTTGGATTTGAACCCTCATCACACACCCCTTGGTATCTTCCTTTCACTTCTTTGTTCCACTCTCTTCCTTGACTCAACTCTTCTTGTGTACCTTTCGACTCTCTCTCTCTCTCACTCTTTCTTCTCTTTTGCATCCATTATGTTCCTCACCTCATTTCAACAAATTCTATATCCTCCCCAATGGATCCATCTCCTCTCTCACTTCCCCCCCATTGCTAGGGAAGTCTACTTAGCCATCATGTTGAGCTCCATGCAAATCACTCCTTTCTCCACAAACAACATCTTTATCTAGAGCAAGATTTCTTCTAGCAACCTTTTTCAAGGACCTTCAACGAACTTCCTTTCATCCTTGTTGAAAGAATCAGTGTATTCAACAACAAACTCAATTATATACCCTTCCTTCATCGAAGAAAACCAGAAACCAATGGCTCAAGTCCACTTGTTATTCAATTTCTTCATCCTATCGATCATGAATTGATCCCACACCAATGGTTATTGAGGCCTCAAAGCAATATTATTGGTAGTTTTCCTCTTCAATCATTCATGCAGTAGATAGGGAAATTCAACAAAGAAAATTTCATGCATATCAGTGTAGAGATACCTTTTCTTCCATCACTCCACATTGGTTTTCAAACCTTGAGTTTCCCACCAAGAAAACTCATCTTCTTTCATGGTCAACCAATATTGAATTTCCTCTTGAGATGGATACCACCTCATTTTTTGCCTTCCTCAATCAATACAAAACCTTCATGTCCCAAGAATGGAACCATTTGTTGGCTTCATCCATGCTTGTGTGTGTCCTTCTTAATGCTACGAGGTTGAAGACCCAGGGTTCATCCATAGTTGACAAAAAAAAAACCCCAAGGCGTTGGCATGTCAATCCTCAGCTAAAGACTAATGAAGGCCTCACCCGAGACACCATGAGAATCACAGAGACCATATGGTCTTGCGTCAGTAATGAAGGATTAAGTACACATGAATCCATTTGGGTTGGCTTTCATACATTCCATTTCATTATTCTTAACAACTAATGACATGTAACATCAACACATACATTCGTTTGACACATGAAAAACACATAATAGAATGGAAATAACTGCATATTTTATTATAGTCATGCAATCATTCATAGACATACATCAACCAACTCATCAATTGACATCAACAACATATTGGATTCTTATACAATCTACCAACATTACATTACATAGCACCATGTGCTTTCTTTCAGACTCTGCAAATATTACAGACCTAGACTCACAATCAAATACATTGCAAAACATAGCCAGACTCTTCTCAACACATGAGCAACCAACTAGTTGATTGATTGGCCAACTGAGTAACTATTTTTCTATTGTTCATGCTCTCTTTTATCTTCTTCTATGCTCTAGCACTCTGTCACTTACAATTCTACCCCACTTGCTCCTCTGACTGCCAGTCTCGCATGATTCTGGAACCCGCATGCATTCCATGTCACCTCTTTAGAGTCGTGGAAGTATTAACTACCTTACCAACTCATCTCCTTACTGCTCCACAATCTCCCGTGTTGCTTGAAGTAATCATTTAGGAAGATTTCCCAAATATTATTTTCTTGATTTTGGCATGCTTGCGGCGTATTCTTAATTTCTCTCGTGCATCAAAAAAACTCAAAGTGGCGTGCATTGGAAAAACTCGAACTAGTGTGCATTGACAAAAATTGAACTAGCACACATGTCTCATGTCACCCACTATGTAGTTGCTTGAGTGTGCACAACTTCATTTGTGTATGAGTGCAATCTTTACCCAAAACTTTGGGTGCCAACAGTTTGTGTATAATAATGGATACTATGAGTCACTAAATATGAGCCCATTTGATGATTTATATGGTAGATAATGAAATATCCCAATCAGTTGGGATAATCCAGTGGACCATATTACACTTGGACCAAATATGTTGAAAGAAATGGAATAGGAAGTGGCCAAGATCAAGCAGAACTTGAAAGCAACATAGGATAGAAAAAAGAGCTATGTCGACATAAATCGAACTCATGGGGAGTTAAAAGTGGGAGATCATGTCTTCTTCACGATTAAGCCCAAGAAAAGTTCTCTATGAATGGGAACTTGTGCCAAGTTAGCACCCTACTATTGTGAACCATTCAATATTTTAGAGAGAGTGGGACCAATGGCATACAAACTTTCTCTACCTCCTATTGTTAAAGCACACAATGTACTCCATGTATCCTTACTTAAAATATAGTTCATGATGCTAATCACATTATTTATTGGACTATGATCCATGTGGAAATCGAAGGAGAATTCCATCCTGAGCCTTGATACATACTAGACTGGAAGGAAACACTACTCTGGAATCGATCCATCGCGTAGGTCAAGGTGTAGTGGAAGCACTTTGGAGCAGATGAGGCTACATGGGAACTAGAGGATGCCATGAGAGAGACATGCTCATTGTTGTTTACTATATCAAGCCAATAATGCAAATGGTAGAGCACTGAGGATGATGTTCCTTTAAGAGGGAGAGGATTGTAACACCCCATTTTCCCCCGGTATTTAATTATAATTATATCTCAGTGTCATCAGGAGTCGTGACAAATATATTTGTCCATTTGAGATTAGAAAGGACAATTTACAAATAATGTAAATGTATTTTGTTCAATCAATGAAAGGCTCACCAAACAATTGACTGAAGGGTGGAGCACTAGTACTGGCCATGATACCACATGCGGAAACTGGTAAGGGGACATTGGAGTTCACCTTGTAAATCATGCCAAGTCACCCTTAACAAAACCATTTTTTTGTGTAGACAATTGAATTGGAAAATACTTTACCCATTCTCCCTCAAGCCCAAAACATTAAATGAGAAATGGGTTGATTGAAATATCATTTCCCATTAATTATTGAAAGTACGGTTGGGTAGTTGAGAAGTCCTCCCAACAAGTGAATGCATGGAGTGGGATGAATACGCCCATGGAAAATTGTGGACAACCCTAGTTGAATGGAAGAATTGCAATTTTTGGAAGGAGGAAAACAAGGGGAGGTGTTAAGAGAGAGATTTGGAGAGCAGAGGAAGAAACATGAGTATACAATGAAGAGCATTTTGGCAAGTTGGATCACTATTGAATTTTGGGAGAGAAATCCTAGACATGACTTGAGCATAGAGGGATGCAAATTTGATGCAGGTTGGGTGAGGAAAATATTACTGAGAGGGGAGGTCAATGAGAGACTACATAGGTGGTGAAGGGACTCCCTTGTGTTGAGATAATTAGTTGCAAAGGAATCTAAGAGATTTGTGGAGGTCATAGGCTTGGTGGGTAAGGGGGGATTTATGTTGTTTGGTTTACTATGAAGGAGAGTGGACTTAACATTAATAAATTTCCTTGACAGAATCTGAGTTTCCTTGGTGGTATAATGTCCTGGAATAGGGGCGACCTGTTGTAGAAGATATCAGTGTAGTAGTCTAGTATACCTATGGAGGTAATATGGGAGGTACCCAATGGGAATGGGGCTATGTATTATTAGTGGAGGCCATTCAATGTAAGGTGGAATAGTGTTGGTTTTGGAGCCTGATTATCTTCCTAATTTAGAGGTTTGTTTCAGTTGTGCTTGGACCCCATTCCCTAATGGGCAGGTGTGGGGGGGGGTTTCCCCCCCACAACTGTCACCAGAGGGGGTCCAAGGGGGGGGGAGGGGGAAACAATTTTTGTAGCCCCCCTTAGTGAGGGATTTGTGGGTAGCGCCCCCAAAGTGAAATATTTCGAAAATGGCCTTGTAAAATATTGTAATTTCATAGTCAATCTGGACCGTTTATTTTAAGGTCACAGATCTAATAGTAGAAGTTATTTTAGGGATTTTTTCCCTAGAAGGCAACCCTTTTTTATGAGGGAATTGTATTGTGTCTGTGTATGTGTGTTATTATTGTATTCTGAGATAGGATATTGTGAGATAAATAAGAGGAAGTTACAGTAGGCGTGTTGTAGGTTTTATCCCTTCATTTTGCTAGATAATAAAAAGGAAGGACCTAGCAATTTCTCTAGTGGATGTAGCCCAGACTGGGTGAACCATGTATATAAGTGTCTCTATTGTATTTCGTATCTTCTATGTTTTATTTCCACATTTGTTTTATTTTATTGCTCCATGATCATGTTTTTCTAACAACTCACATCAGAGCGAAAGGTAACTCGCAGGAAAAGAGGGTTCTTGGTTCGAGTGGGAGCAATGGCAGAAGATGGAAAGTTTAGGGTCAAGAAATTTAACAACCAAAAATTCTAGTTATGGAAAACGTAGATGGAAGATTATTTATATTAGAAGGATCTATTCTTACCATTGGGTAGAATAGAAAAGAAGTTGACAGCCATGAAGGATGAAGAATGGGAGGTTCTTGACAGAAAGGCACTGGGAACGATACAACTAAGCCTAGCAGTGTTAGTGGCTTTCAATATTTCCAAAGAAAAGACAATGAAGGAGTTGATGGACGTATTGGATAAATTGTATTAAAAACCCTCGGCATCCAATAAGGTATTTCTAATGAAGTGATTATTCAATATGAATATGTTAGAAGGTTGGGTCTGTTGCAGATCATTTAAATGAATTTAATACGGTTACTAATAAGCTAAGTTTTGTAAAAGTGGACTTTAATGATGAAGTTAGGGCTCTTCTAATCATGTGCTCATTGCCAGAAAGTTGGAATGGCTTGGTCATGGATGTAAGTAACTTTGTCTCTGGTTCAAACACTCTAAAGTTTGATGATGTTGTTGGTGTTATCCTTAGAGAGGAAATGTGATGGAAAAGCACATGTGAGACATCAAGTAATGCATTGACAATGGAGAATAGGGAAAGACAAAAGGATATAGGAAAGGGCTTAGGGAACCATGGGAATTCTAGGAAGGGCATATCCAAATCCATACTGGGAAAGATATAGTGCTGGAATTGTGGGAAGAAAGGACATCTAAAGAAAGACTGCAGAGCTCCAAAGAAACAAAGAGTGGACATCATGAGAAAAACCAAGAAGCAAATGTAATAGATGATGTGTTACAAGATGCTTTGATTCTTTCTGTAGATAATATTTATGAGTCTTGGGTAGTATATTCAGGAGCTTTATTTCATGCCACACCCCATTGGAAACATTTTCTAGATTATGTTCAAGGTGATTTTGGACAAGTTCATTTGGGTGATGATGCACCATGCAAAATTGTTGGAATGGATAAGGTACAAATAAAGCAAAAGAATGGAAACCAATGGTT
>ML857612.1:24918-37912 GCA_009831015.1 Picea engelmannii
CCACATAGATGGCATGTAATAACCAGTGGCCATGTAAGATCCATGTCAACACAGTGGCCTAGGTAACATATCACATATCGAATGAACAAAGACAAATCTTGAAATGTTAAATTTATAGGGGCCCAAGGAGTCAATACCCCAGTGGCCCGATACCCCAATGATCTGATATTGGTGTATTGGATACTAGAAGAACAAAGTGCCTGCACAATGCCAAAGTTTCGGGGGATCAATACATGGTGGGATAGATCAATGTCACACCAACATCCATATCAGTGCCATGTCAGAACCATGTATGAAACAAGGACAGTGCCACATGTCAAGTGTTGAGTCAACATGGCATATGAAAAGAGATAGAGGAAGTGATGACATCATGACCATGACAATGCCACATCAATGTCACAATAGATGCCACATCATCATGTACACATAGAAAGGAATCCACGTAGAATGCCACGTCAGTAATATCACATATTGGATACTAGAATAATGGAGGTGCATGGTTGTGTTGAAGTTCTGGGGGCCCAGGGCACTGATATTTCGGTGGCCCAATGCTCTGTTAGTCGGGACCACGATATCGACATATCAAATATTGGGAAGTATGTGAAGGAATGAGTGTTGAGGGTCTGGTAGACCAAGGGCATGATATCCTGGTGGATACAATATCCAGGGAATGTGGAATAGATTGACAGTTGAGATTGAATCAGATTCCATATCGGATGACTAGTTGAGCGTCAAGGGTGTATTTCATATTTTGATGAGCATAGAACAAATCAACGGTTGATGTTTAATCCTGGACTCGATTCGATGGTGGTTAAGTGATAAAATTCTATGCTATGTCCAGTGAGAATATAGCGTGTGTATTAAGAGGAATTTGGGACCAGTCTTGAAGGATTGTGTGCAAGAAAATTTTATGAAAGTCAAGGGAGACGACCTCATGATTCTTCTTGTATGTGAATGAATCATTGGGATAAGGGATCTAGTAATAAAATCTCCCAAAATCAATTTTTTTGTGAGAAAGTGTGAAAGAATAAAGAAGAGAAGTAGAGGCTCTGATATTTTCGGTTCCTAGGAATGAAAGAAGATGAAATGTAATTGTCTAAGGGTGGTTGGGAGGTGTAAGGTGTAAGGAACTTTTGACATCATGCATTTTGTGAATTGATGGAGAGTGTTGTGATAGTAGAGACAGAGCAACAGATTTGTATAGGTGAAGTCACACAGGGTCAAGATCCACTAACTACAATTAACAAAACTTTTGATACTACCTCAGTTCTTGGCGACGTAAATGGGGTCGTGGGTTTGGCTAAGAGTTTGATATGAGTGGGATCCTCTTCTACTGGACTAATTTGACAGATATTTTCTTCTGTGTGCAAAATTCCTTCTATCTCACTGTGCTTCCCTTCTCTCTCAGCCACAATCCTCTTCTTATTCGGTCTAAATCTCTTACCATTGCGCAATGTTCCAATATATGCATTCATCACACACTCTTCTTCACTCGACAGCCTCATCCCATCCATTCCTCATTCCTTCTTTTCATCCCTTTCTATGCTCAGATCATTCCCTAGTCAACTCCCAATTCCCCTATGTGTGTGAAGGTGCTTAGTAATCAGATTCCATCATCATAATGCTTTTTTCGCAAAACAACATCTTAATCCATGTAGATATTGACTTTAGGTATCTACCATGCAGTCCCTTGAATAATTCTCTTTCCACAGCACTATATGACTAAGTGCAATCTATAGAAAATTCAATAACCTAACCTCCCATCACACTATCCAAACAGTAGTCAAATGCATGTGATGTCTTATTGCTTACTGCATTAACTTGTCGAATCACTTTAGGAGTCTAATTCCTCGAAACCACAGTTCGATATCTTCCAGTTTGTTCAATAAATATCTGGATCCACTCTGCTAACACATTAAGAAAGTCAACGAAGAAAATTTCATGTAAATCTATAAAAACATACCTTTGTAACCATTGTTCTGTGTTGATCCTTGTATTATGATTTTGATCTACTACAAAATCGATATCCTTAGTATTCCACCACTCTTTCATTTATTCCTTCGTAGGCCTCCACATCCCCGTCATTCGCGTATCTTGGTACCGACATTGGAACCATTTGTTGGAACACTATGAGAAGACACAGGGTTAATCATTAATAAACCAACACAACCCTTAGACACCAGCCCTTTCGGCATCACTTGCAAGCAAGTGAAGTCTCACCCAAGGCATCTAGAGGGGTTGTAGGAACCAATTTTCCATAATGATGATGGGAAGTGAGTTATTCAACATGACCATACTAATCATTGTCTATTCATCTATTGTGTGCATAGTTTCCATTACTTAACCTATAATTATCATGAAATATACCCTATGTGTGACATTAATCCACTTAAAATTGAATCATTCATCGTTAACTTAAGTGCACAGGATCATAACAACATATATCAGTGGCATAGTAAACATTCATCATCATTGCACAGTAACCACAAAAAGTACACAGATCTATACTAACTATCCATCATATGCATTAGAAACATAGCATACATAAGCAACACATCAAGACACAAGGTTTTTTTAACATAGTTCACCCTAAACTAGGATACATCCACAATGGATGTATTCTTATTCATTCATTCATAATCTCTATTACATTCATGCACACTGCGCTCATACATAAGTATTCAGTAAACACCCAAACCTGCCCAAGTCGTTCTATGTTGCAGTGCACACATACCTCTCGACTGATCTTCAAATTGGCTCCTACTCAACAACTCATCCAAACAGTCAACAATATGAATCACTAACCAATTCTTCACTCTCACATTCTTCCTCCTCTTCTACCCAAAACCCATTACATAATTATAGTTTTCTATTAGGGATTAGCCCGTTACAACATGGTTACAAAGTAGACAAATTGTCCCAGAACTTCCTAACTAAATCCTTTTTCTTGCACACTGACTCCTGATAATGCGCTAGCTTCTTTCCATGTGCATTGTTGATTTTCAAAAATGTCGCATGATCTGCTTCTGTGCAATTCCAAAAACTTATCCAAAATAACCTGCTCCAACACTTGTCGATCGTCGATAGCTTGTCAGCATTGGTGAACCAGAACCCAAACCGGTCATTCCTACACACTAACACTTTTGTCGATGGCCAATCAATGACGCAATTTTCTACATCATGGGTTGTCCACATGAAACTCCCTTCACAATTTTGACCTATGAAAATTATCCACGTCGGTTGAGAGGATCCCCCAAACTTCAAATGACATAACGAGTGTCCCACGCCAATACCTTGAAAAAACCACAATAGAAGTTATGAAAGCATATAACTCCTCCACAATAGGATTGACGACCTAAAATCAATGATCATCATTCAAATAGTAGAACAGGAACATGCCCCAATTCCCAATTTCATCAATCGTGTTTACCAACCCATCATTGTTTGAAATCACCAATGAACGAGTTTAATGTCCATTTGTGTCGTCGATTTGCATAGTGAATTAAATCCAAATTATGGCATTGATGATGTAGTTAATCCCCGAAGATCCGTAAGTATTTTGATGTACTCGGCCATGGTAAATCTAGATGGGACTAATAAAATAATACACTATTTGAAATTGTTGTGGTTTGAGTAGTTTGTAGTTGTTTGCATAGAGCAGTTGAGACCTTGTTGTGAAAAATTCTTGAGTAACTAGGTGTTTCACTTGAAGATAATTTTTTTTGTGATTTGTTTAAATCTCATCCCTGATAAGTACTGAACCAGGAAACTTTGTCTTTGGCGGGTATTTGGTTCTGATGAGAAATGTTTTTTTTTGGCGTTGTGTAAGAAACAAAACACTAAGCTAAGTTGTTTTTCTTTTTTGCAAGAAACATGCCTCCTCGAAGACCAGCAACCCATAAGTCACCAAAGACGTTGAAGGGGAAGAAGTTCATGGTTGGAGAAGCTTTGATTCCTGTGGTTTCCAGGGAATTGGAGCTCACACCCAAGGTGGAGCCTGTAATCAAAATGTCACAAGATAAGTCGCCAGCTCCACCACCACTCTACAAAGATACAAATACAAGCACGACAACCAAGGTACCTATGCCCACTTGGCTTGAAATTTACAATAAGATTCACCATGATGATTTCCCTGAATTCACCCCTCATAGCGACCCATATGTAAGATTCTTAGACGACCAAGTTTTTTAGAATATCAAATTATCATCCCTGCACATGGCAGCTTCTAGAACCCTAGTTTTACCTTGCATAGAAAACTTAGAATTGATAATTAATCCCACCCATGGTGACAAGTACGTGATTAATGATGTGAATGATCAATTTGTCGATTTTTTAATTCTAATCAAGTTTAACAAGTATTACAAACTTAGGGAACCTGAAGTTTTGCTTAACACCAAATTTGCGGTTAAGTTCTATTAACAACGCAATACCATTCAAATTTTGGCATCCTGGAGGAAATAAGACATAAAATTTGTGAACATGGCATCCAGATGATATAACACTATATCCCTGAGAGAACCATATATATTCCTCATGGCCCTGATATGTCGGTTGTATGGGGAAAAGGACTGCTTGAAATTTTCAGAAGCCTGAATGCCTCTTGCCTATACAGTAGCCATATCCAAAAGTTTCTTCAATTGGAGTTCCATAATCTATAAACAATTGAGCATTAGGCAAGAGAAGAAACCAAAAGTAGGAGAAACCCATTTCTTTTTATGACTTCATATCTATTAGATGCAATTTTCCCTAGAAATGTATTTCCATGGCTAGAGTTAAGTTGGTATGTCTCATAATTAGTTGTCCATGTTCATTTCAATGTATTATGGGAGAATAGTTATAAAAATCTTATGCTGCAACCTATGATGAATTTTTGTCTAGGGTTTATTTCATAATATGTAAACAGAATTGTCCAAGGCTCTTCGAAGAAGATAGAAAGGTCATACCCAGGATAGGGAATTGGTATTTAGAGGAAAATAGTACCTATCTCAAGATTTTCAGAGCCACCGAGGCCCTGCATCTATTTCTGGTCCATGTACCGGGTAGGTTGGTCCTGTGAGAAATTTGTTACCAGACCATTCTACAAGGTTTCAATGCTTCCTTAGTGAAAGAAAAGAAAAGAACATTCGTCCCATGTGGATTCTATGTAGGTTACCACTTGGTGAAAGATACTACGTAGGCTAGACAAGAAGCCCAAAATTAGATAGAGTATAGGTTCTAACTTGGCAGGTATAGGAAACATGACCCAAAATGTGTTGTTCCTCAACATGATGGTCAAGTGGTATCTCAATGGCCTTATGCACATGACATTTTTTAAGATGAGATCTTCACTAAAAATTCCCTGGATTTGGAAGAGATCCTAAGTAGGAAAGAGAAACCAAAATCTACTTGATTTATGGCTATGCCTGGAGATGAAAAGTTGGAGTGGTTAGAGAAAACAATAGGACTCGCGGTACAAACACAAAACCAAAATGCAGAGCATGCAACAAGGAGGGATGAAATGAAAGGACTCTTAGCAGAAGCAGAATGGATATTTCATGAGCATGGGCATGAGCCTGTTGAGAAAGTATTATAGCCCCCAAAAATAACCCTAGTAATATAAATGGGGGAAGGGGAATTAACACCCCCAAGCAACACTTCATTGGATGAAAATGATAGACCATAAGAGGTGGAGAAATGGAAAGTAGGGAAACTAGAATTTGAACCAACAACTTCCATTTTTCGAGCACCATCTATCATAAGTGGAGTGGCCCCAGTAATCATTGATCTAATTACAATTTATGATCACGACAGTGAGGATTTGGACACTGCAGTTCCCATTGTCAATGAAGCAGTTTCATAATTACCTGGCACACAACTACCTCAAGGATTGCATCCCTTGGAGGTGGAATTAGGTTTGGATACAATTGAAGTCAATACCACTCCCTTAGGTTAGGGTTTGTGTTAAAAAGTACCAAAACAAGTCACAGGACAAAGAGAAGGACACAAGTCCATGGGATAAAGATGAAGGTAACAATATAATTACCATCTAGAACAACCTAAGAATGACACTGACAGAGGTGAAGATAATGAAAAGGAAGATATAGATGAATATCTAGTGAGAACCATAAAAAATCCTCCAATGGATTCTTCACCTAGAGGAGAAATACCCTCGTTAGGAGCGACATTAAAGGATGCACCTCTAAAGACCATGAACACCAGTATAGAAATTGAAACAAAAGGTGGAGCTGGGAAGCCTTTAGCAACATAAGATATAGAAAGGGACATCAACATCTAGGGGATATGGACTAAAAAAGGTAAGGAACCACCTCTTGAACAATTTCACACTCCAGGTAATATTAGTAATTCTCTCTCATGGGGTGACCAACCAATTATGAAACCTGTAGATGAAGAGGCTAATATCCAGGCTATAACCTTTGATAGAAAAAGACTAGTGGTGGTAAAAAGGACCAAAAATAAGAGGAGGCTCACTCTGGACAGTATTGTGATGATTACTATAGAGGAAACCCTGTTGGATGCTAGAAAATCCAAGCTAAGCGAGTTATTGTGAGTTGGAATAGCTATATCCAGTGCTATTATTGACATGGAAAGAGAAGATGAACGAGAAGCTAAGTCTATGAGAGAATAACTTGTGCATATCATAAATTAGGTTAAATACTATCAAGACACCCCTCAGGAGGTTAGGATCATAAGGGGTGATCTTAAATAAATCTACAACCAATTCAAATCAGAAAGGGAGGATTTCATGACCCAAATTGTTGATTATTAAGAGGAGACCTTGCTAAGCCGTGTTGGACATATTGTCATTAATGTGTTGCCATTGATGTCAACAGTTGAAGTCATTGTGATGTGATGATGATTCGTTATGATGAAGTATCATTGATGACAAATAGGGTCATAGAGGAAACCTGCGTAAAGAAGGAAAATATATTTTACCCGAAGAAGAAGTCTCGAAGTGGACATGATTCGTCCGATCAAAGTAAAGTGGAATATCTGAATTCATGACAAATGTTGATCTAGAGTGAAATATGATAGTCGTCAGATCAGAGTTGCATAGAAACAGTCAACTCCGGCGCTGACCACTCCAGCGAAAAGAAGCCAAGAACAGATAAGTAAGCAGTAGGAGCCATTAATCTTACAAAATAATAGATTGTGACCGTCAAAGGATGAATTCAGCAGAAAGCCACATCAGCCATTAGATCTAGGAGTTGCAAAGGAAGACCGTTGGATCAACATATGATTAAGTCATGATAGTCAAATCTCAGTGAAGGTATATCGACAGTGGGGAGACATTGTGGGATTCAAAGGACGAGTTAAAGTCCGCACAGATTTTGGTTCCGCAATCCACAACGATCATCGATCATCACCCGTCAAAAAATCGATGGCTCACATTGGTCCATCCGCTAACGTACATCTTCCAATGCAGAACTCGACGATGGTTTTAAATTTTGTGTTAGTTGGGACTCCACAATCATCCTTGATCGTAGATCTCCACATCGGTTTAAGCACGACCATCGATCCTTGATGAGATGTTAGCACCCAAAATATTGGAACGAGGTCATAGCCCTCGATCACATGGGTTGGAGTTAAATATCCTTTGTGCTAGAGCTTAGGTAAGGTATTGGCTCCTCTGGAATAATCACTTGGTCGCGTAAGTGGTCCTATGACCAAAGGGATTGAACTACCTCAGAGTTCTAGTAACCTGGATTTTCGGAGAGTCGAAGCTCCGAAGTAATATCTGATTGTCTATCAAGAAGGAGGATTAAGATGAAACTATGACCGTTAGATCTAGGAGGAGGACATGTGACACATCAGGAAATCCATGTTAGCAAGGACATGTGGCACAATCAAATGGTGACAAGTTTCAAGGTCCAGTTGGAATTTGAGGTATACAGAAGTCACAAATATAACTGATATGTGGCAACCACTCGGACAATTCCAAGTCAACGGTGACGTCAACAAGATACGTCACTCAGGGAGTATGTCCTTCGGGGGAAACAATTTTCTACCACTAGCAACTACTCGAAGCGTCGAAGGTCGAAGTTAATGTTGGTCGTTGATCAAATATCCTCTGGGTTCTCACATGACTGTTAGATCAAAATTTAGTGAAAAGATAGCGTAAGCACTTCCATGTTGACCACTTAGGCATTGACCAACTCTGGTGTAAAATGGAGCAACAATTACCTAGACCTTTGAAGCCCCAGATTCCTGACATACCTAAATAAATAATGGTCATCCATATCATCCTTTGATTAATTCATAGTCGTTTGATTAAGAAGTGGAAGGATAAGTAAGGATTGAAGCTAGACCATTGATTTGGTTATGGGAATCACGCCAACCATCGGATCAACCCTTGTGAGAGGTAACCACTTCGGGAAGTTGAAACTCCGTAATATTGGATGAGAGAGAAATCATCTGAAGGCCAAAGTCAAGAGGACTAGGTTCCAACCGCCAGTCATGGGTTACAAACACATAAGGCGTGAGGTGTTGGGAACACTACTTAAATTAATAAACCTGTGTTTTTGCGTAGATGGTCACATGTAAATTCTTTGAAGGAAGCACCTCTACTTAAATCGATTTCTGCAACATTCACAGAGACAAAATAAATTGATCCATACATGTGATCTATTTATGAAAAATAGGTCAGATGGTTTTTGAAAGCATATGAAGGTTATAACTCATCATGCCCTTTCCTGTGATAGGTGGTATGCCGGGTTTAAAGTTGAAGACCCAGAATGATGGTAAATGGTGGCTATGCATTGGTCCCAAAGTTGTTGTAAGTGGGAAAGTTATTTGTAACTTGTGGCACAAGTCAGACCTAAAATTGAACTAGAGTTGAGCATGAAAGAGTATAAATACAACTATTCTTGGTTCATTTTGATAAGCGAGAGAGTAGGTGAATAAGTGGATATGCACCTGAGGTCGGTGATTTCTGGTATGGTGATCCTTTGGCACAATAAAGGTGTGAATTTAAAAGAGAAGATGAAGTGAAGAAGGGAGAAATTCAAGGGAAGATGAAGTCTGGTGATGATCATTTGTTGTAGACCTCTAATAATGAGTTAGATCATATCCAATATCTGGATGACTTGTATTTGGTTGGTTGTACTATTATATCAATTTTAGTTTGATAAATTGCATTCTATTAGCAAGCTGAGTCTTGCAGCAGGATGAGTATTCCTTGAGAGTTGGTTATCTCCTTGGAGTCGGTGCTCCTTACCTCAGTTGGTGCTGACAAAACCCCCATGATTTTAGTCACATATATAAAATAATACAAAATTGTATACGAACATATGGTGTCTCTTGTGTTCATTGTGCTTATGAATTGATTTCTCTTAATTATTTATGGATGTATTTGATGAATGGATACATACAATATTACAATGATGATGTGTAATATTATGTTTTGAAATAGTTGCTAACTTGAAGTGAGAAAAAGTAGTAAAATTCCACACTCTAATTCACCCCCCCCCCCACTCTTATTGTAGCTGGTGTGTCCAACAATTGGTATCAGAGTGAGCAGATCCATGGACACACATATGGATGGTCAAGCAGTGACCTCTATAGGTGAGGTTCCATTATTTGATGAGAAATATTATTCGGGATGGAGAGTAAAAATGAAAGAGTATTTGAAATCAAAAGGAACAATTATTTTTGGACCCATTTCCTCGAAGAATCTATCCAAGTTTGTAGCCCAAAGAAGAGTAAGGAAAAATAATGAAGCGACATTGAATATTCTTCTCAATGGACTATCAGATACTTTCAAAGAAATCATGGGACTATGCACATCCTCCAAGGACTTATGGCTGAAGTTAGAGAAGGAGTATCAAATAAAAAGAGAAGAAACAAAAGACATTCCTATCAAGGATGAGAAGAAAGACTCAGCCATCAATAAAGGTAAAGACTCTCCACAATCTTCCAATTGCAATAATGTTGATATTGAATTTTCCCCTGCAAGTAAAGAAGATGATTCAGATACAATAGAAGAAAGTTATGTTAGCATTTATCCCATGGAAGAAGCAGAATAAGAACTATCAAAGATTAAACGAAAAGTTGATTGGGATTTTGTTGAATACAACTATGACCATATTGATTCAAACTATAGTTATCTTCATGAGTACACTAAATAATTTCTTGAAAATAATCAAAAGCATATATTAGAAATAAAGGAAATGATCAAAGACAATGAAAAGGTCATATCTGAGCAAGATATTCAGTTAGAAGAAAAAGAAGAGGATATCGAGAGATTGAATAATGAAATCAGTCAAGCAAAAGAAAATAAGAAGGAAGATGATGAGCTTAGCAATCAAAAGCATATCTTGGAAATAAAGGAAATGCTCAAAGACAATGAAAAGGTCATATCTGAGCAAGATATTCAGTTAGAAGAAAAATAAGAGGAGATCGACAGATTGAAGAATGAAATCATTCAAGCAAAAGAAAAGAAGAAGTAAGATTATGAGCTTAGCAGAAACCTTGGATATCTAAAATAACTAAGAGAAATCAATGTCAATATGAAGACCCAACTTGAAGAAGCCAAAAGAAGAGAGGAGGTAGTGAAGAACCAATTGAATGAAAGGGAAGAATCATGTCATAAGCTGGAATCAAAAGTTGTGAATCTTATAAAGAAAGTTGAGAAGTCAAACACCCATGTCAAGTTCACGAATATCTCTACGATCTTGGATAGTCAAAGATCATCAAATGATAAATATGGTCTTGGATACAACAAGGAAGAAGTTTGAAATCTTATGAATCTTGATGCAGGTCCTTCATTTGTAAAGGGTGAAAACAGATCTGATGTAGGTCATTCATTTATAAAGGGTGAAAACAGGTTTGATGTAGGTCCTTCATTTGTAAAGGGTGAAAGTAGGTCTGATGTAGGTCCTTCATGTTCAAATAGTGAAAGAAGCACTACAATCTTCAGAAGATCAGATCAAGGAAGACATCAATAAGCTACTCCTACACCTCAAATAAATTTTAGAAGAGAGACACCTTCAAGGATGAGTCAAAGGGTCTGGTATGAAAGAGTTTTTTAATGGTCGTTTCTTTTCTTGTAATGAATATGGTCATAAAGCCTTGGATTTTAGGCATCATGGAAGAAAATATGTTGGTATATTCAACAACATTGCAAGATGTTGGAAATGCAATCTTGTTGGACATATTGTTGCACATTGTCACACTATGAGATGCTACAGCTGTGGTGGATTTGGCCATAAATATCAAGACTGTTGGAACTCAAGGAGACAGTCAATGAGAAATACTTCATACAATATGACAAGAAGAGTAAATGAAACATGGAAGAAAATTGAATTTGCAATAATAGAAGATCAAAGAACAAAGGCCAAGAAACCAGGACACTCACAGATGTGGATAGAAAATACTAAACATTTGAGAATGAGTGAAATTAATTGTTGCACAAAGAATTGTTGTCATGTGGTAAGCAGAGTATAAAAGTCTCTCAGATAAATTTAGAGAATTTTACAGTAGAGAAGCATCATGGATAGAGATAGGTACATATGATTAGAGATCAATGAGAAGTGATGGAAAAGTCCAAGGATCGTTTGATAAGTAGGATATATAGTTGTGTAGTGTTCCAATAGGGTAGTAGTATCTACAACGACAATGGTATGTTGTATATAGTGGTATACATGGCATATTGTAGAGATGACAGGGGGAGATACCTTGTCAGGAAGAGCTATCCCTTTAGAAACAAAGGGGAAGAGCAGTTAGAGGCAGATAGAGAATATTGATAGGGGGATTCATTCACTTGAGGCAGGCAGAGCATGATTGCAAGGGGAGTTACTCTAGTTGATATTTTGGTCAACAACATATAGAAAAACATATATTAATCATAGGGGGAGAAACCCTTTTCCATTTATGTCAAAGGGGGAGAGTAACTTCATTGAAGAGAAGCATCATCACAGGGGGATTTTTTTTATGAAGTTGGTGTGTTTCCATCAATGACAAAAGGGGATATTGTTGGACATATTGTCATTAATGTGTTGTCATTGATGTCATTGTGATGTGATGATGACTTTTTATGATGAATTTTCATTGATGACAAACAAGTTTAGAGGAAACCTTCTTAAAGAAGGAAAATATATTTTACCCAAAGAAAAAGTCCCAAAGTGGACATGAGTCATCCGATCAAATTAAAGTGGAAGGATAGGATAATCAAGGCCAAAGGCCCGAGATCCTGAATAGTTGAATTCATGAAAAATGTTGATCTAAAGTGAAATGTGATAGTCGTTAGATCAGAGTTGCATAGAAATAATCAACTCTGATGATGATCACTCTGGAAAAAAAAAGCCAAGAATAGATAAGTAAGCTATAGGATCCATCGATCTAACAAAATAATAGATTGTGATCATCGAAGGATGAATTCAGCAAAAATCCACAGTCGTCGGATTTGGGAGTTGTAGAGGAAGATCGTCGAATCAAAATTTGATTAATTCATGACCGTCAGATCTCAATGAAGGAAGATATACGGTGGAGAGCCATTGCGGGATTCAAAGGATGAGTTAACGTCTGCACAGATTTTGGTTCTGCAATCCATGACGATCGTCGATCGTTAGCCGTTAACAAATTGACGACTCACATTGGTCCATCTGCCAACGTGCATCTTCCATTGCGTAACTAGACGATGGTTTTAAAGTTCATGCTAGTTGGGACTCCACAATCATCCCTGATCATAGATCTCCATGTTGGTTTAAGCATCATCGTCGATCTTTGATGAGAGGTTAGCACCAAAAATATTGGAACGATGTCATAACCTGATCCGGATTATTTTTGGCACGAAATGAGAGTGGAGATATAATAAAGAAATGCAGAGAGATATCGCATATATTCAATAATATAACATAAATGTATCAGAGATGAAACCATAAACATAGATATACAGTAATACATGATTTCTATTAATGAAAGAAATGTACAGAGACTGTAAAAATACAGAGTGAAAGACTCGCTAGAATGGTGGCAGCTTATCTCTGAGAAGAGATGT